>CAJVPT010005440.1:0-12184 GCA_910592055.1 Acaulospora colombiana | reverse complement strand
AGAAGTAAAAGAAAATTAGTAAAACAATGTATACATCTTTTCTTGATGTTTCTAAAGGGCTTGTTGTATGTGTGTTGTCAAAGCTTGGTAGCTTGATTTGAAAGATATGTTGTTTTTCCTTGTGTATTTGATCAGGTTTGCTTTTTCAAAAAAATTGCCAAAAAAGGAAATTTTTAGGAAAAAGGAGGATCGCAATTCTTAAAGCTACTTTTTAAGAAGTTTTAAGAAAAGTATTAAAGACTTTTTAATAAAGAAGCAAAAAATTTTTTGCGACTATCTTTTTTATATGCGTTCAAAAGATTAGTGAAAAAAATATTTTTAATGAATCTTATTATATTGTCTATTATTTATTCTTTGATATATATAAATTCATATAACTTGTTATAATATTTAATCAAAAATAATTATAGAATTAAAATACTTTACTAATTAATTTTTAAAAGCTTTTGATATTTTTTTAAGCTTTGTAGACTTTGAGTTTTTCCTAATTTTTTAGTAAAAACTATTATTTATTAAGTTCTTTTAATACTTAGAAAGATATAAATTAATATCAATCTAATTAAAAGCTTTAAAAATTGATATTAGGCTTTTCTAAGTTTATTGTAAATCAGTTTATTAATATAATTCTTTTTTCTAGTAAAAATAAGACAAAAAAATTATAAACTCTTTTTACTGATTTTTAATTTTTTCAGATAATTCTCTTTTTTGATAATTTTTTAAGAAAAAGAAAAACTAGCTAGAAAAATAAAAAAAACTATCCTTATAATCAAACAACTATAAAAAACAAGTTCAAAAACTTTTTATAAAATATAAAAGAAATAAGTTTTATAAAATTATCAACTTCTATTATATAAATTTTTTTTTAGAAAGAAAAAAACAAAAAGAAGAATTGAATTATAGTAAGTTCTTGAAAGCTTAAAATTAACTTCATAAAGTTCTTAGGCTAGTATAGATTAATACTTTTCTGGATATTAAGAGAAGCTTCATAAACAATAACTTAAATTAATAAATCAGTTCAAGTTCAAATACTTATAAAACATAGAGAGACATATATGTTTCATTAACTATATAATAAAGAAGCATGTACTGTATATTATAACAATAATATTTAATAATACTATATTAAGCAAATATAGACATGTATAATTTTTATAATAAGTTTAAAAGATATATCAAATAAATAATTTTAATATACTTTTTACATATTTACACAAATCAATTATTAATAACTTCACAATTCTACATATTAATTATTAGTCAATTAATAATAATAATAATAATATCACAATATATATATGAAATAAATACTATCAATATATTATAATAAATAATAATATTTTTTTTATTATCAAAATAATAATAAAGAATGAATAAATTTGTATTCATATCTGCAATAGTAATTTGTAAACAATGAAATTAGTAGTTGGAAGTGTTTTCACTTGAGCTACTAATGGAATAATAAATTATTTCTAAAGTTATACTTAGAGTAATAATAATTAAGATAAGTGAGCTAATTAGTGATTTAGCTTTAGTGATTTATTTTATATACATAGTATACTAATTTTTAATAAAGCACACATAATTAGTCTGACAAATAGTAAAAAAAAAAAAATACACTATATAATATAATAATAATAAAATAAATTATAAATAAAATATACAGATATATTATTAATCATGTTTTCTTCCCATCTATAAAATACTTGTTTACCAACTTGACTCTTACCAAAAAAAAAAAACCAAAGTATAAAATATACCTTGTTATACCTATATCTAATTCAATTATTTACCTTAATATATTCTATAGTATTATAAATCTATATGATATATAAATATAGAAATTAGTAAACTATATATAAAAAATATATTATAGTCAAAATAATGCAAGATAAATTATCTACCATCAGATTCAATAGCTGCAATAAATAATATGACAAAAAGAAGATATATTAAGTTATCTATTAAAATTTTTTTTAAAAAAATTTAACTTTCTTCATAATATTATCAAAAACTTATAAGTAAACAATATTCTTATATATAAATCAATCTTATATAACTCAAAAGAGACTTATTTCCACCATATTAAGAATTTCCATGACCTAGACTGATACAATTAATACTATATGACATTCTAAAAATAGCATATCTTATAGATCAAACAGATTCTTAACATATATAACAAAAGCAATTAAATAATATGAAATCAATACATTATATAACAGATATAATAAAAGAAAAGAAGCAATATTATTCAAAACACTTCAAGATTTTGTCAATAAATTTAATTAACATAAATAAAAGAATTTATTATATCCACTAGTTCAGATTGAGATCTCATTAGAAGATACAAATATGATAGCCTAGTATATATTAAATATATTAAAAAATTAATAGTAAATAAATAGCTTAGTACCAAAAACAATAGTATCAATATTAGACATTATATTACTATTCAGGAATTACTTATTGAAACCTATACTAACTGTTAACTTATAAACTTTACAAATAAAAGAGGATAGTTCTACTGTATTAATATCAATAACAACAATCTAATAAGAATTCTATAATTAGAACAATAAAATTTATAAGTCAAAATATAAGAAAAGTAAAATTATATTTATAAGTATCACTATTCAATATCAATAAAGAATTCTTGAGTCTAACAATACTATTGAATATATTGAAATAATTAATTATCTAATTTACCCACCTTACTCTTTAAATCAATTAAGTTTCTAGTTAGTATTTCTTAAAGATTAAGAATCAATATTCTTTAACTTAGATAGTATAGTAATTTAATTATATTTATAAATAGAGCTTGTAATTCTAGTCAACAAGTAGTACAAGGGAAACCAATATAATATTTAAAAAATAAACAAAAAAACTTTTTAAAACAGGTCTAATTATTAAAAATCAATTATTAATAGATAGATATGAAATTATTATAGCAACAATTGCTATTGGACTTTGTAAAAAGAAAATACATACTATACTGTATATCTATTTATATAAACTCAAACAACTTGATACAAAACTATGAAAAATTACAATTGAACAAATTAAAAGAATAAACAAAATAGAATTGCTAATAAATCTGATACAGCTGTCATATAACAATTATATTATAATAAGATAGATACATATTCAAAAAAGAGAATAACAAAATCTTACTAATCAAAGCAAATAGAATTGTAAAAGAAACCAGCAACTGATTATATCTTGAATTAGAAAGTATCTTAATAGAACAAATATCAGATCATAATCTTATCATTTTCACATTAAAAAGGATTGAAATCATCCAAAATATTTAGAAAACAATCAAAACAACCAATTAAGCAAAACATGTATATAAATGAATTAAACTCAATAGAAATATACGAATTCACAAATAGCTTAAAAATAAAATCAACTGGGAAACAATTTTTGAACAACTTTATCCATCTAAAATAATGAACAATTGTATTGACTTCACAGATTATAAGATCTGGATCTTTGCAATTAAACTGTGAAACCTGGAGCTTTTTACTATAGAAAACTATATACAGTATATGCCAATTAGCAATATATAAAATGTCCACTTTAATGAAAATATATAAACTAATAGAACTATCAAACAAAAATAATTCAAATCCTATCATTAATTATAGCCATAATTAAATTTAATAATAACTAATATTTATAACACTAAAGTGCGCCAAGTATTTTGTGGAATAAATTAAGCATACCGGTTTCTTACCATTTCAATAATAGTTATTATAAGTATTCAAAAAAGAAATTCATTACGCATCTGGACTAAAATGGCATGCCCAGCTATTTATTGTCATTGATAAAGAATTTAACAATGAGTATATTTTATGCCGGCATGAGAATATTCCCTGATAAACAATGCTGCTGTTTTTGCTTTGGTTCTCTCAAAAATAAATCGCACTTTACTTATGGCCAATTAATCGTTTGAATAAACGGGACGGGTCAGGTAATTTACAAATTCGGTTTAATTCAAAGTAGTAAGGCGTCTTATTGTTAAATTATTCATTATCAGCATGTTCCTTATAAAAACCCAACGACTTTACACTATCTTACCAAAAAACTGTTTGAGAAGATTCACCATGACAGAAAAAAAGAAACACGTTATATTGAATCCTTTTAGTAAGTTAAAAAAACAAGGATTATCGCTAACGTTAAAACAATTTACCGATACTTTGAATATTCTCTAATTATTAGAAAGTGTTGAACTTCGTCTACCTGTTGAAGTGTTAATGTCTGAGCCTCAATATAAGAAACGAAGAGATCTTTTTCTTCAAGGTTTTGCCGCTGTTCAAAAGCGAAGTCCTAATGATCCTACATCTTTTTATGCAATTGCTGGTATTCATGGTCTCCCTTATGTTCCTTATGACTTATTGCCTGGAGAAAAAATACCATCTACTGATTGGCACGAGGGAGAAACTGATGGTCGTTGGGGCGGTTATTGTCATCATGGTGATATACTCTTTCCTACTTGGCATCGACCATACGTGTCATTACTCGAAATGCTTATATATAATGCGGCAAAGGATATTGTATATAATTCCGAGAAACAGTAAGTTAAATTAAATTTTCCTTTAGTTTTGGCGTTTTTTTTTATTTATTCACAGATTTTTATTATTTACTTTAGAAATTACCCCTCTGGAAACAAAGAAACTCTCGAATATCAACAAGAACTTGAGAAAATGAGATTTCCATACTGGGATTGGGCCAGCCCATCCACTCTTACACATGGCATACCCTCGGTCATATTTGATGAGTACGTTAATATTGACAACCCAGTCAGAAAGAACGTTAAGATCAGAAATCCTCTCCGTGCCTATACTTTACCGGAAGATCTTGGAAGCTTAGGGCTTGTTGGGGATGAATCTAATCCAACACAGAGACCTTATGTACCAGATGCGACTAGCCCTTATACACCAAAAGGATATGCGACAGTCAGACATCCGGATACCAATTACTTTACCAATGCAGATGCCACAAATCTTGATGTTATTACTTCTTGTAGCTCCGTATTTCGTCCAAATATTTATCAGGTTTTTTTGGTTAATAACTGGCGCGAATTTAGCAATCATGGAGATCCCGCCGATGGAAAACCCGATTCGAACTATGGTCATTATTCATCGATTGAAGTTGCTCATGATGCTGTTCATGGGGCGGTAGGCGGGACCGGCGGTCATATGTCACACCCTGACATTGCTGGTTTCGATCCCATCTTCTTCCTTCACCATGCTAATGTGGATCGGCTTATTGCCATTTGGCAGGCATGTCATCCTGAAGCGTGGATAGTTGGTAACGAAGATACCGAAGGTACCTTCACTCAAGCTGTAAACAAACGTATTGATGAGAACACTCCTCTTACACCATTTCGGAAAGCCGAAAACGATTATTGGACCTCAAAAGACGTGAGGTGGGTGTCTAATTAGTGCATTTTGTTGTTTGCAGGTTAATTAATATTATTTTTACTCATAGATATACTAAAACCCTTGGATACAATTATCCTGAACTCCAACACGAAAAGGTGGATCCTCGCGGTCTTTTGCTTGATATGTTGGATTATTATCATCCAAATTTATTCTTGTGAGTACCATCTCTACATAAATTTACTAACGAATCATGAGTTAAACGAATATACTCGTTTCTTAACTTTTACAGGCAATACCATTGGAGGCTTACCTTAAAAGTTAAGAAAAATAAGGTTGGATTACCATTTCAACTTCGCGTCTTCCTTGATTTGCCAACCGCGAGTCCTTCAACCCCTATCACCAGTCCGAATTACGCCGGCTATATATCAATATTTGCTCGTGGTAGAGAAACACAATGTGCTAATTGTGCTAATCAAAAAGAGGCGGTAGTAAACGGAAACGTTGATCTCACTATGTGCATGAAAAGACTCTTTATCGATTTAAATCCGGGATCCCGTGGTGACACAGTTAGTCAAAGTTTGACTCCTAACCAAATAACCATTTTGGCCGTTTTAAATGATGGAAGTGGAATAAGTCTTGAAGAAGTCGGTTTAATATCTGCAGATTATTGGGTATACGATGAAGGACCTAAGTACGATCAAGAATATGAAAATTGGAGCAAAAAACATGTGGGGCAAGTTTATCCTCAAGCTAACAATTAGAAAGGTAACTTATTTATATTTTTTACAGTGAATTGGTAAATTAGCATTAGTAGTAATATATTATAAATAAATCGAAGTGTATAGTATTAATTATTATTCGAAAACTAGTGAGTTTTTTATGTAAAGAATTCTTGCTAATATAATCGCGCAAACTGTTATGTCGTGTGACTTCGCTACATAATTGTCTTGGTAATTTAATAAGTTCCAAAAGCATCTAGTCAAAAAATAATTCTTCAACAGTGAAGAACAAATAATGACTATACGCTAATGAACTACCACTGCATGGCTTGTTGCCATTTCTATATAGTGAAATCCCAGTATTTCCCACGAACTTAAAAAGATGCTACTATTAATGGGGGCTTTCTCACACCATTGCATCATATTTATCTGGAAAGTCCAAACTGGTAGTACCAATCAACGCCAAATTATCTGCTTGAGTATTGTGTTTCTATATTCTTGAAAAAAGGAGGTTGATATTGAGAAATATCAATAAAGTGGAAATGGTTTCAGTGGCTGGCTTTGTTGATATTATCTTATCTGGAAGGTTGTCAAGAGGATTACTTATTCAAGAGTTAAGTAGAACCTGTAGTCAAGAGAGTATCTTGGATTAATATTTCAATCTCAGGAGTAATTATCTTCAACCATATACAGTATTACTTATTTAAAAAATTCAATTTTTTTAAAGGAAAGCTAAGTTTCTAAAGAAACTTTTATTCTAAAGATTATATATAAAAATTGGTAAGTACTATTGACAATATATTATAAATTATCAAAGAAAAAGATCAACTCTTTCCACTGATCCTCTGACCATACACAAAAAAGATGTTCACAAGAAGTTTTCATACTTCTAAACTAATAAAGTCTTATCACTCTCCTTAAAATCAACTTGAAGAAGTTTCAAAAGTTATCAACTACTTCTCCTTCTCTTGCTTACTCTCCTTTTCAAACAAAAACTTGATCTCTAGTGACTATAAAAGATCAAGAAACACCTTTTCTACTTATAGTAAAAAAGTTCTAAAAGAAAGAAGAACTAATGTATCATCACCTTATACTATAGAGAAACATCACAGAAGTATGTTGTTAATAAGAAATAACTTTTCCACTCTCTTATTATCTATTAACTTTTCATAGTGTTCATTCTTGATTTTTTCTGAAGAATTTTGCCTACCTCAATTTGACCTTAAATTTTGAGTAGCACAAAGTTTCTTATACCCTAATTAAATAAATGGAGCTCATATTGGTAAAAAAAGTAAACAAGCTTCCATTGATTACCTCATATGTCTAAATGTATTTTCTTAACTCCATAAGAACCTGAGATCTATCATAAGTCATTATGTCTGATGTGGGTGGATAAGGATATTATCAACTCTTACATCTTTGACTAAGTGA
Source organism: Acaulospora colombiana (assembly GCA_910592055.1). Lineage (NCBI taxonomy): Eukaryota > Fungi > Glomeromycota > Glomeromycetes > Diversisporales > Acaulosporaceae > Acaulospora > Acaulospora colombiana. The sequence goes on along the minus strand of CAJVPT010005440.1, from coordinate 4,647 downwards.
AAGAGAAAAAACATACCCTCTCCTCTCCTCTATCAAGAAAGAAGAAGAAAGACTAGGCTTAAAGAAATACAGAATGAGGATAACTTCTTAAAAATGTTATATCTATTCTTTATTATCATGAATATTGAGAGATCAGAGAAATTTTAGAATTATTCATATCTAATTAACAATATTAACATGTAGTCGAATGATCCTATGTGACTAAAGAATATACCACAATGGGATATCAAACTATGGTTCAATTTCTGCAAATAGTAGTATTTTAGAAAAAACAGTATGATATTTGTCAAGCTGAAAAAAGAGTATGTTGGAAGAAACAAGACTCTTCTTTCTAAACTGGAGAGTTTTGTAGTTCCCAGTGCCCTTTTACCCATGTTCTAAAGCTTTTTAAAATTTTGACTTATTATTATCTAGAAAAACATCAGTAGAAGATATCATACTAGATAGGGTATAGAAGAAAAAGGCAATGAACTGATAGACAAGAATCACAATATAAAGATATTGAAAGTAGTGAAGGAATAGGCATTGCACCTTGAACTGATGAAATCCTTGAAGAGTAATCAATCCATAATATTAATATGGTAGTAGTAACATATTTTTAAGTCACCCATAATCAAACTATTTCCTCTCTTTCCTTTTGTGTCTTTTTTGTAATGCAAATCTTTACATCTGTTTAAATTTGTATAGTCTTAGTTTTATTTTTTTTCTTTAAATAAAGATAGTAGAGTAAGGTATTAAATATAATAACAAAACAAATTAGATGGTTTGTGATAGATACAGATTTGTTACAAATATCAATCCATCTTAAAAATTTTTCATCAACTAATGACTCAAATAAAGAAAATATTTAATTTACAGTACTATTTTTTCTATTAAGAAAGATAATATATATTAAAAAAATTTTTAATTATATAATCTAAAAGTATCAATATATTGTATACTATTAATTTATAAGCAATTATATTTTAGACCTGTGGGTCGATACCACAGTGATTATGCTCTCAAGTCACAATCACAAGATCCAGAATTCAATACCACATGAGAACCAAGTGAAAAATTAAGCCACAAGGTAGTACAAAGATTTTATCTTTCTATGATAATGATCAAGTGTTTCATAAGGTAATATGGAAAACCCGTTCACTCATTACACCTATAGTAAGAATGACAAAATCAATACAAAGTTCTATATAAGGCTAGTATGAGTGATATGAGTCATCTATATACAACCAGGTTTCAGATACCGAACAGGAGGTGAATTTAAATCTCACCTGCTTATCGCAACCATATCAAGAAAAAATACTATACAAGGTTTTACAAGTATGATCAAAATAAGTAATATAAAGATCCCATATATACAAACTGATTATCCCTAAAATGGAAGAAGAAGGACTGTTCACTCATAAAATAATTAAGACAGATCCATAATGATATCAAAGACACAAAATAAGTCCTAACAATCAAGACCAAAAATTGAGGATCGCTATTCTTTACACAAAATCATGCCATATTCATGTAACAAAACAAGTATTATACACATGAAAAGTCCTCCAGAAAAATCTTGAAATGCTAACAGAGCCAATAGGAGATTCCATATAAGAAATCCCTAACATTGATGGTGCTAGGTATCTTAGTCAAGTTCCTGACAAGTTAGCTCCCCTAAAATATAAGAAATAATAACAAGTTATCTGGTGAACCATGGTCCTAAGAAGTGTTTTTTTCGAGTATAAAGATAAAAATCTAGTAAATCACTTCATTGAATTGAATGTATAAAGACTTCTCCAAACCTTAGCTGAATTAAAATTAAGAGAATAGTCCTGCACTAGATGATCACATAGTTACCTCATCCTGGTTGAGTGTGATGTAAATAGATACCCCTTGTACTATTCATTAATTTGTAAATCCTTAGATAGTACAGGTAATTACTCATCTCGGTTGTCTCTAGGACTTATCTTGACTCTAATAAAGTTTTAGAACTGATATAGAAATAAGCTAGCACTTCAAAAAAAAAAAATAAGCAATTATATTTTATATTATAAATAATATACTCTTTTAAATTATATATAAAATTATATAAAATAAGATATTATAAAAAATCTAGACGAATCACTCTTCCCGCTGATTCCCTGACCATATACAAAAAAGACATTCGCAGAAGTCTTGTCACCTCTATGCTAATAAAGTCTTAATACTTTCTTTAAACCAACCTGAAGGGGTTTCCTTCAGGACTCCATTACTTTATCCCATATTGTCTACAATCTTCTATGAACAATACCGGACTCTTGTGGCCTGCAAAGTCCAGTACCTACCTTGACTATCAATGGCAAGAAAGTTCCTCAAGAGAGAAGGACTAACAGCAGAGTACCCGCCACCTATCATATGAAGTGGAGGAATAAAACAGTACCTGAAAGAGGATCTCTCCCATCCAAAGAACTCATTTTTCACTCTTTGAATAGTTGTGTGCCTTCTTAGAGCTACCACTTTTCATAACTTTTTGGGGAATTTTACCTATTCCAGCTTGATCCTAAAATTTCGGGTAGCATGAATTCCATTGATTCTAATTGGTCGACATGAAACGTGTTGGACAAGATTGATAAACAAGCTCTTATTGGTCACCTCACATGTCTGAATGCATTTCCTCAGCTCCATAAGAACCTGGGGTCCACTATAAGTCATGTGCTGGTACGGGTGAATATAGGATATTGCAACCTCCTAAATCATTAACTATCAAGGAAAAGTAAACAAGCCCATGGACTGTTCGCCTTATAGACTGCATGCAAAGATGGACCCGACCACTCACAAAAACACAAGGATCATATAAAACAGTTTCTCAATAGATGAGTGACAGGAGTTCCATGACACAAGATCATGCCCCATTCAAGACATAGGACAGATCCATATTTTTTTCTTTTTTCTTTTCAGCACTAACAAGGTCTTTAGCCTTGTATAAGACACCCCCAACACTGGTGATGCTGAGCATCTTAGGCAAGTTCTTGATATGTTAGTTCTCCCCAAAAGGGTAGCAACAAGTCATCCCATGGTATCCCCTAGGAAGTGCCGGTTTGTGATGAGGGAATACAATTTGTGGCCATTATTTTGATAGTATACATCTACCTCCTTTCAACTTTGTTAAGGATTAAGAAAAATTCTACACTAGATAGTAATATAATTCTCATATTCTAGTTGGGTGAGATATAAATAGATGCCCCTTGTACTATTCGTTGATCTGTAAATCCTTAGACAATATAGGTAACTAGTAATCCCGGTTGTCCCTAGAATGTATCTTAATAATTAATAAAGGTACCAATCTGATGCAAGAATAAGCTAACATTTTTTTTAAAAAAAAAAATAAATCTAGACCTATGGAAAAACTCTTTTCATTGATCCTCTAACCACACATAAAAAAGATATTCACAAGAAGTTTTTATACTTCCTTGCTAATAAAGTCTTAACACTTTCCTTAAAAAAACTTGAAGTAGGACTTCAAAAGCTATTTCTACCCTTTTCATATTGTTTACAAATCTCTTCACTCAAAAACTTGACTTCTAGTGACCAAGAAAAATCAAGTAGTACCTTTGATACCAATGGCAAAAAAGTTTTTCAAGGAATAAGAACTGACTGTGAAGTACCTGAAGATTTTTTTAACCTTTGAAGCGAAAGGCTTATAGAGGTTTTTTGTAGTAAAAAGGCTTATTTTCTCACTTTTTGACTGTTTTAACCCTTTTAAAGCTCCCATGTTTATGGTTTTCTGAAGAATTTTGCCTTCCTCAGTTTGACTCTGAATTTTGGGTAATACAAATCCTCATAAAAGGTGATTGACTAATATGAAACATATCAGTTTTTAGAATATAAACAAGTTCTTATTAATCACACTTATATGTCTTAATATATCATTGATAATGTAAGAAAGAAAGTTTTAGAAAAAGTGTTCCCTCCAATCATATATATTTAACTTTCAAAAAACAATTATAATACTGAAAGGCGAGCGAGCAATGAGTAGAAATAGAAGATTCAACTTCTATTTTTTATTAAATTTCTCAAGTGATGAAAAGGTTTTCTTGGATAAAAGCTAAGGTCTTCAAGCTTCTATCCTGGTCAGGCAAAGTTCTTGAAAAGATTTTTTCATCCCGATCAAGCAAACTCTTCTGCAATATGGTACTGGCTTCACTAGTGATAAGTGAATTTGTATATTGACAGAAGGATAAGTCTATCAAGTATTCTTCTTGAAGTCAATTTTAGGAATAATTAGTTCCTCAAATGTTATGAAGTTTAGAGAATATTTCAATTAGACAAACCTTTTTCAAGAGGAAACTGTGAAATGATGTAAGAACTTTTTGGAGGGCTTTGAATTATATTCCCCCTTCCCTTTTCCCCAGTACCAACTTTAACAATTTATCATTTTTTGGGATAATCAATAGTAACAAACTGTTGGCAATGACCCTGGTTAACTTAGAGACACTATTGCTAAGCTACTAGAAGAACATAATATTGTTTCCTAAATTTGACTTAGAGTACTTAATTTAGACTTAGTTTTATTTAGTCTGAACTAGCTTAGTGGACTCCTCATATTTTTTAAGTAGTGTAGTCCTTTAATCAATAATATATAATAATAAGTTAGTTGCTTTGTGAAAAGTCTGTAAAATATTTAGA
>CAJVPT010005439.1:0-12184 GCA_910592055.1 Acaulospora colombiana | reverse complement strand
CACATTTCTTTAAATAAAAATTCAGTGAACTATGTTTTCCCACTTCTGATCGAGGATAAAGTTTCATGAAAGATACATGAACATCAATCGGAACACATCCCGGCATCTTTAGAAATGAAGAATCAAAATTCTGTTGTGCATCAATCTTAATCTTGATAAGCTTTCGTCTGAATTCCTTCTCTTCATACTTGTACTCATCCTCATCCCCATCTTCTTCTGTATTCGATTTACTGAGATTAGATTTGGTATAGAAAGTATTGTTAGTATTTTCACCTATCTCCCCATAATAATCATAACGTAAAATCTCTTCAGCATTTTTTCGATATAACCCTCCCGATATTCGTTTCCACATCCATCCAAGAACACCTAAACTTTTTGCTTTTTCAATAATAAAAGGCCAATCATAATCTGAATCGTCAAAACCGAGTTGGATATCGGGGTAAAAGCTTGTAAACAGAGTGCAAAAGCTTTCAGTAAATTAGTCTGATTCCCACAAATTATTGTAATCCATCGTGGGTCTGGTGATGTCTCGATATCAACAAAACATATTTTTTGTAATGCTTGGGAGTCATCCTTCCAATGCAAAGTTATACAGATGATGAAAACTTTATCTTCATTATATTTTGCTCTAGGAGGACCATTTGTTTCGCGTGTACTATATGTCTCAATATCCCAAGTAAGTACGAGTGTGCGATCTCGTGTAAAAGCGGAGATAGGGAAGCGAGTATTTAATGATGTGGGATCTTCTATAGGATGGAAATTTTTTGCAGATATATGAAATGCAGATGAACAAAGATTAGAATTTTTGTTATATGTGTAATTACTTATCATAGACCATCCCGATAATGAGAAACCGTATTCACGAGCTACTTTGCGATAGTATGCACTTGTATCATCTGAGGTGGTACTATATTTATTTTTACGTATAGATATTATAGCATTCTTTCTCTCTTCAGTAGTGGTAGTAAAAATTCGTAAATATGGTTTTTTATTTTCATTGTAACAAAGGAATGGAAAAGCTTTAACATGTTCTATTTTGTATATACCTATAACGTCAGAGAGAATATTCCTTATTTTTGCTTCGAATGTATTTGGAGCTTCCCCATCTGGAACAAGAATGTCAAAGAATACTCGAATACCTTTGATTGTTATTACAGCTTTTTGTCCATTAATTAGGGGGCCATGTAGGCGTAATACATAAAAAGGTATTCCCTTGATCTTTTCTGTAGATTCTTTCACATCAACGGCCATAAATGGAATATCTTCCCCTTTTATAACGCCTGTTCAATAATTCTTGTTATCCCATTATCATACTTAGCAACAAGTTTATTACGAGAGAGAATACCTTTCAAATAATCACCACCAAAATAGTGAAGTATGTATTGAAGTAATTGTTCCGCCTTTCCATTTTCCGAAATCTGTGATTGAGGAAAAGCTTTGGCCCCCCCAGTGGTAGAAGGCCCCATTATTTTCATACTCATATCCCGGCTCACATTCTTCCTCTATCTCTGGCTCGAAATTCTCCGAGTTTTCTGGGCTCTCTGGTCGAGAAGGTGGTGCTTCCGACTCTGCTGGCACGTGACCGATATTTTCTTGGAAATTTTGGGTACCCATGTTTTTTCTGAAAGTATATTGTTCGGAATTAAAAAGTTCAAAATGAAAATTAATTCTAAAGAATATTGATCGGTACATTTTATATACTCAATCGAGATAAACATAAAAAAGAAAGGTATTTTATCGTTGTCCATATATCCTTAGAACTGGTGAAGTCTGTAATCGGCCATGTTATCATCCTGATGGGTGCAAAGTTCACGCGGATTCACCTATTCGTTATCCTTGCAAAGAAAATGGTTGTGTTAAGTTAACTTATTCTGATTATGGTTATTGTGATACTCATGCACAGAAACATCGTAGAAGAGAGTATAGGCATCAGAAAAAGCTGAAGAAGATGGCACAAAAATCAGAGGTACTTTAAAAATATATATATAAGGGACATACTTACATTATCTTAATACGTATAGCAGTCACCAAAAAATTTTTAGTGACGCCGAGGAAAAATTTTCGTGACGGAATTTTTTAGTGAATTTTACGTTTTTGTACTTTCAGAACACTTTCTAGATGTCTGTCACCAAAGTCACCAAAGTCACCAAAAAAATCGAACTTTTTAGCTTTTTCTTCTTTTTTATATATGGGCATGTCACATATATGTAGCATATATATATTATATGTATAGGATATAGCATAAGTATATATGGATATTATATATATGGATAATACGTATTGGATAAACCACGGGATGACGATTTATTTTTTCCTAGAATATTACTTTATTTTTAGTGACTTCGGTGACAGTATAGAAGAACAAGGTAAAAAAGAATTTTAAATCGAAATTCAATAATAAACCCGTCACCAAAGTCGTCACCAAAGTTGTCACCAAAGATTTTTCAGTGACAGATAGCACACCCGATAGCTTTTATCCGATAACATTTACACGATATATTTTAATAACATAAGCGATTACATTTTCGATAGTATAACTGGATAACGTTTTTCGATAGTATTTATGTGATGTACTCGATAGCATTTTTTGATAGCATAGCCTGATAGCATATACGTGATACCATTATCGACTCATGAAGTGAGGAGGCTTTGCCTCTAGCATTTATGTGATATAGTTAGCATACATATTGTGTAGCATATATATAACATTTTTTCGATAGCATGTACAGTATATAGCGTGCCGAGATAGCATATATGTAATATATCTGATAGCGTATATATAGCATACTCGATAGCGTACTAGGTAGCATACACTTTAGCTATATGCCTCCACAAATGACGATATAATCCAATCGGGTCATCAAACTCGTAATAACACGACCCGATAATATGTATATAGCATAACTGGATATAGCATTTGCGCGATTAATCGCAAGATATACTATTACTTTTTTTTTTGCTAATGTGACCCAGTGATGGGAATTGGGACGAACACCAAGCCATTATACAAACATTGCAATCGACCGGTCAAACCCACGTTAAGGTCAACAAGTCGGCATAACCTAACTCAGTTATTTTATTGCAATGGAAATCGGTTAGGAACAATAAGCCAACATACAATATCAAATGACGTATAAATTTATTCGATTCATCAAACTCGCGATAACAATATGGGGCGCCATAACCTTATTCAGCTATTTTATTGTAGCAGAAATCACCCACGAACACCAATCCGGTATGCAATATAACATTATCGAATTTGGGTTATAATAGAAAACGCGTCACTCGGATGACGGTACGTCTTAACCTAATTCAGATATCTCTTTCCAAAGGAAATCGACTAGAAGGTCAAATTCGATATCGATAATTTTTTAATCACTCATATAAAATTTCTTATATCAGTTTAACGTTTCTAAAGAGTATACAAGCTGTCTACCTATTTATGTGTCATAAAATATATATCACAATACCTTAGTCTGTGTCATAAAATATGGATCATGACTCCTTAGTCTGTGTCATAAAAATTGGATCACGACACCTAAGTCTGTGTCATAATATTTGAATCATGACACATACTTGAGTGGGAATGACCTAGACTAAGTGGAAATAACATATTTTATGTAATTTCCGCTTTTTTTATATCTTTAAAAATACCCAAATCTATTTCAAAAAATTTAATTGTATGAAATATTTATGTTAACTTAATCTCTATCAATTATATTTTTTGATCACAATATCTCTTTCGCAGCTCATACAGTTATTTTCGTCACATAAATTACATTCGTTTTAAAAGCATCTGTCTAATAGATATTATATAGACAAATCCAATATTAAAGATATTAAAGATCCAGAAAAGAATAGAGTGAATTGATGATTTTGCACATATTAAAAAATAGTGACTCACAAATATGTTACATTATAATATTAGTTGTACGAAACGTAATTTTTGCACCGTGATTAATTTTTCAGAGACCCTTTTATATAAGAGCGAATACTTGTATTACTATCATTATCGATACAACGTTAGTAGCTTATAAATGTTTAAGTTTATATAGTATTTGATTGAAAGTTCGTATAATAATTATATTTTTATAAAACATGAAAACTGACAAATAAAGCGTATTATTTAATATTAATAAATATGAACTATAATATACTTTTTTTTTTTTTAAATTAAATGTTGGATAATGTAATATTTTGAAATTTAAAAATTTCATTATTGTCCAACAAACCTTGCTAATGATTTAATTAATTTCTAAACACATTAACCTAGAATCTAAAAAATTTTGCATATTATTAATATTTACATGTTCATTATTTCGAAATTTTCAGCCAAGTACCTTGAAAAAGCTCTGTTGAAATTTTCGTTTCTTCTAAATTCTTCGGTTTCGGAAGGCTTTTAAAATCAAGAAGACGACTAGTATAAATGGCTGATGGATGCTTGTCAGTTATTACATTGTTAGTCTGAGAATTATAATTCAAATTTTCCATTTTTTCAATTTGTTTATAAAGTTTTGAATTTTTCCAGTGTTGATAACATTTCCAAGTCCTTAAAATGCTTCGTAGTTCATATGCATTAAGACGGTCGCATGGGTTGGCATCCCAACATTTTTTCATCAATTCGACTATTAAAGAGGGAGCGTTCTCATAGACTCTAGGTCGTTCACCATTGCAAATTTTAACAGCGAGATCATTATCGTGCGGAATATTGTGAAATGGGGGAATTCCGGATATAACCTCTGACATAATAATTCCAAATGCATAAATATCTGCTGCTTCCGTGTATTCTTCACCACATAAAACTTCCGGTGCTACATATGGAAGCACGCCATAAATTTTTCGAATTTTAATTTCCCCATTAGCATATTCTGTAACTGGTTTGCATAGACCTAAATCTGCTATGTAAAGTATTTTTTCTTTAACGCTCGATAATAAAATATTTCCACTATGAAAGTCTCGGTGAACTAATTTAACTTTATGCATTTGATATAAGCCTTCAGCTATTCGACTTAAACTAGTTAACTTTTCCGCCCAAGACATGTTTCTAAATTTGGGCAAACTTTTTCCAAGACTGCCATCTGCCATTAATTGCATTACCATAATAAAATCATTTGTCACCTCATTCTTTGTGATCCCATAACATCGAATAACACGAGAATATTCGACAGTACAGTCAAGAAGATTTTTTATCTAAACGAAAAATATAGGCATTTAAAGCATACTTAACATAAAAATTTACAGTTATTATTTAAATCATTATAATCACCTCGTTTAAGAATTCACGAGTAATACTGTTAGTATTAAGATGCTTAAGTGCAACTTTAGTAACACCGTTTCTTTTCCATCGGCGTTCCTTAACATTCCAATAAAGAATATATCCATCGTTCCATATTGCAGAATAGACTTTTGCAAAACCACCTTCGTCCAGATATGATATGTTATTTAATTTTGAATATGGAATCCATTCGAGCACTTTCTCGTGGCTAACAGCGTTCAGCTGAATTTGTCGTATAAACTTATCAACTTCTTTACTACCACTTTTCCAATTCTTGAATTCTTCTTTAAAATGAGATGAATTGCATGGTTTACACCAGCAAAAATATGATATTCTTTTTTTACATTGATTACATAAATCTATTGAATAGTCAATTTCATAATTGCAGGAAAAAAATTGAAAAGTTATTTCACAATACGAAATGAAGGATAAAAAAATTTATGATTGTAAAAACTTACCATCTATAAAATCGATAACCAAACGTTAGTAAGAATCGCGAAGCAGATTTAAAAACAAAGCTTCGAAATCTTACAATCTGCAATGTCGTGATAATAAACAAGTGCTTCGTAATAATATGCAAAATAAATTAGAATGAGTCCAAGACACATACCAGCTGAAATATATAGTTTATATAAGAATTCGTAAATATTTACAAAAAAACAAGTCTGCCTGAAAAACTTACGATCTGCGACGAAAATTATAATACGTATTAGAAAAGAAATTTGATATTACATAATCCGTAAACCAAATCTAGAATTAAGTTTGCGAGACTTACTCGCTATAAAGTAGGAAACCAAAGACATGATTAAAAATAATAGTCGAGATTTATATTTTTTTTTAAAAAAAAAACATGCTTACAATCTGGAATATAAAATAATTTAAGAGTTATAGTGATAACTTGCAAACAAAATCTAGAAAATATAAAAAACTCACCCCCTATAAAGTCGTTAATTAATAACATGTTAAAACACTCCTCTTACAAGTAAGTAAAAATAATTTATAGAAATAACTTACAATCTTATAAAAGAATAAGATATAGTTAGACTTGCGATAATTGCGAAGCAAATTTTGACAATATGCTACTAAAAACTTACAATCTATAGTAATGGACAAATTAATTTCGTTAGAATCGGCAAAAAATTTTAGAAATATGCTTACATAACTCACCATCTGCAGTAACAAGAATATAGTTAATGCACTTCTATAAGAATTTACGAGAAAATTTGATGTGCTTGCGAAGCTTACTATCTAGATTATTGAAAATAACGTTATAATCACTTTTCATAAACAGATTTAATTGAGTAGTGGAATCTTACATTCTATTTGTCATGGATAACAAAGAAAGACGCTTGAATAAGAATTGAGAAATTACTTTTGAAAATATAATTGTAAAAATTTACCCCCTATAATGTCGATAGTTGATATTATTAAAGTACTTTTCGCGAGAATTCGAAGAAGATAAAGAAATATACTTGAAATAACTCACAAGCTTCAATATTAAGAATCATAAAATTAAATCACTTCACATAAAATTTATAAATAGCTCGGAATTTATTTTTAATAAACTTACTCCCTACAAAGTAAACAACCGTTAATATATTTAAATTAACTTGAGAATTTACTGCAAAAAATCCGAGATTGTGCTTATGAAACTTACAATCTGTAAATCAAAAATTTATGGTCAAATTACTAAAGGATGTCGAAACAGATTTCGAGATGTAATTATAAAACTTACAATCTACATTATTAAGTATAAAAATATAATTAGGCTCTCTTCGTTAGATTGAAAAACAAATTTATAAAATATGCTTTTTTAAACATACCATCTAAAATGTTATATTAAAAACAATAACATAGAAAATACAAATTCGTAAGAATTTGTAGGAAAATATTAAAATTCTGAACAAGGAACCTACAATCTGTAATATCATAAATAATAAGTAAGACATTTCGTAATAATATGCAAAAAGAATCTAGAAAATTTGCTTAAACATACCTCCTATAATGTAGATAAATTGTTAAAGTTGTTTTATAAGAATTTGTGGAAAAATAAAGAAACATCCGATGAAACTCACCATCTATAATATAAATAGTTAAATTATTTTTTAAAGGAATATTAACAATTAAAAAGTATGAAATATTCATATGAAAACATACAATCTGTAGTATTAGGAATAATAATATAATTAAAATATTTTTTGCAAAAAAAGATCTGAAATACACCTGTAAACGTACCTGCTGTAAATTCGAAAATAGATAATAAATTTAATGTTCTTTTTACAAAAATTTCAAGCACATTTTGAATTACGACTGAAAACTTACACCCTATAAATTGACAACACATAAGTTCAAAAAAAATTTTTTTCGTAAATCAGTTTATGAAAACCGACCTTCTATAAATAAGTTCGACGGTCATTAATATTGATAAAGCTCTTTTCGTAAAAATTTGAAAATAAAAATAGAAACATGCTTGTGAAAACTTACTTCCTGTAAAATCGACAGTAAAAAAATATAGTCAAAGAAGTTTTCGTAAGAATTTACAAAAAATTAAAATTATGTAAGCAAAATCTTACCCCCTATAAAGTTAAAAATCAGTGTATATAAAAGCATTTTTCAGTAAAAATTTGTAAATAATTTAAACTTGCAAAAGCTTACAATCTTTAATATCAAGAATAATGATATAGTTAAATAGTCACTCGTAGGAATTCTAAACAATCTTAGAAATCATGTTTGAAAACTTACCACCTATAAATTCTACGATCGATAATATATTTAAAGTACTTTTCATAAGAATTTGCAACATGAATTTAAAGGAAACTGTCGTAAAGCTTACTATCTGAAATATTAAAAATTGCAATGTAGTAAGTATTTTAAAAGAAAATTTTAAAAGGATTGAGAAAACCTACAATCTGCAATATTAGAACAATACTATAGTTAAAGCAAAGCTTTCTTGCAAAATGAATTAGAGGATATGATTTTACGTAAAAACATACGATCTGAAACAATAAGAATAATAATAAAATAAAAGAAATTTTGTAAGAATTTTTCAAAAATTCAAAAGTATTCTTGCAAAAACGTACCCCCTATAAGTCCAGTAATAGATAATATAGTTAAATTATGAAACCAAATTTTGAGATCATTCTTATGAAATCTTACAATCTGCAATATTCATAAAACATTTTAATGCATTGTAAGATCTTGTGAAACAAATTTAAAAGAAATTATTTATAAAACTTACCTTCTATTAATATAAAACATAAATGATTGAGTTGCTCGAGTTTTTTTTGTAAATTTAAAATAAATTTAGTAATATTTACTGAAAAATTTACCTCCTATAAATAGTGTAAAGTAATAGTTATATCGCTTTATATGTTAAATACTATTTTTACAATTATTTAACCGATAAAACAAACCTAAAATTTTGTGAAATTTAAAGAAAGTTAAATATACTGATATTATATATTATATACAAATTTAAAGTTCGCAAAACATATATGACCTAACGCTTTGTTCATTAATACGCACGCCCGTTCGGTTAACTCTGACATGATGAGTAAACGAACATTTGCGTAGCATATACTGTAGTTCATACGAGTGAATCTGAGCAAGTGGTTCGATTTTAATGACTATTCAATACGTATGTTTGTTACACAGATCAGCAGGCTTCAAAAAGTGAACCAATTATGGAACAATCAAGCTAATACAGTATATAATCCTTATTGAGTACATGGCTGTGTTAAAATTATTGAGGAGTACGTATGAGGCTGTGGCGAATACATTATACATTAAAAGAATGGCTGCTTCAATTTACAACATATTGTTCGTTTTAATAATTGAAGGAAAAATACTGCAGCCGAGAGGATTCATAATACATGCGCCAGAATAAGTATTTCAGGACATATTTTTTAACTATCTTATCGAATTCCTAGAATTTTGATAGTCTTTTTGATATGTACTTATTTACTTTACACGGATTTTTTAATTTAATAATGTGCTCCAAAATTTTCTATACACTTATTTTGTTATTCCGAGTAATATTCTATTTGTTGATGACAATTGATATTTCAGGTTAGAATCAGGAGGCAGTTCTACTGTTGACTTTACCAAGACATATTAAGTACCACCGCCTAAATGCGTATTTTCTTTATATTAATATTTTATATTTTATTTTAGAGTATATTTTTCTTATATCTTATTTTTTTCAATATACCTTATTTCATGCATATATTATTATTATTTCCGCATCAATAAAACGAGCCCTGGTGGTTGTTTGTTCGTGTTTGGTTTACACACATATTTCGTTATTATTACGATACATTCGATATTGGTCTGCATACAGTATAACGAGAATTTGCCTTGGTAAGAGTGATTGTATGAATTTTTTTATTTAATAAAGTTCAAAGTTATAATTTAGTCGTAGTTAGCTTTACTTGGAAGATTCTATAAGCAAATATTTTCACTAGTCCAAACATTGATTTCAATAAAAACGTTTATCACAAAAAAAGGTTATATCTATCACACGTAAATATAAAAAGACTTGGTATTCGCATGAATATAACCGTCTTTGTAGAGATGTAAAATAAACTTTTTAAAAAGCAGGGCGAAAGGAAATGCTATTATACAGTCTTCGAATTTCTTCTATCCTTCGAGCATAAACGACCACGTCTTTACATCTAGCCCAGGCACGAAAAAAGTGCGTAGAAAAGAAATTAGTGTACCAATAATTTTCTTTGCTCCCAAAATGCAACCGTCGCAAAGTCTTTTGATCAGACGTACGAAAAAAATTCTGGATTATTGAATAGCGCTTTAATCATATAATTCTCGTCACTAACATGTCTCACGGTGAAATACCTTTCATCAAGGACCGTATCACCTTGAAATTATCATTTATAACCAAATATTTCCGTTTTCCGAGGATATTCGTAATGTGATAATCTCCTACATCCTTCATGACGTAATATTGGGATCAATCCCTTGAGTCACAATGAACGAGGAATCTGAGACACGGCTGAACTCTGCACCCAATTTTATATGGATACCATGGCTCTTAATTTTGGAATTATTGGACCCAATTAAGAGGGTGTATTGATTCAGTGGCTTCCACCGTCATAATTTTATAATCTTCGCCCTGCCAGTTACAGTAAATTGATTCTCAACGCGCGATAAGACCCAATGTGTTCCTTGGAAGTGTGATGTGGAAGAAATCGGTCATTCTAACCAATTTCCTCGTCGCTCAACTTCAACGAGACATCCCCACATTTTTTGCTGTGACGCTTTTGACGGCAAGCTCCATCGTTCTCGAAGTCGAGTCTGGCTACGGATACAGTATATTGGTTGTAGGATGTAAAAAGTCCCACCTGGAAGTGGTAGAGACAAGAATTTCGTATTATCAGCCTCAACTTCAGCATACAATAATTAAATGGTAATAATTATATCTTTATTATTTAAAAAAATGAATATATTGAAGGAGAGTGCGAGACCGGCTAATTTCAAGATATAAACGATCGAGCAAATCTCATTTAAAGGGAAGAATCCTAAACCCCTCGCAAAGCGGTTTCATTACTCAATATTATCACCCAAATTATTCGTTTTACTATCTACCCACGAACCGATTTAGTCTAATGTACTAATATAACCATTCTTCTTTGTAATATTTCTTTCATAAAACCTTTATACCGTCGTCTTAATGTTCCCTCGCAATGATCTAATGTCCATAACTACATAAAGGCACATCTCCTCTAAACTAAAATTATTATCGGTCTTGATTTGATCAAAGTTTTGCTTAAATCGACCCTAGACGGTCAAGCTGATACCCGTAAACGTTAATTGTCCCGAGCTTGCAGAGGAACTTCGACTCTGACGATCAAATTCAATCTCCTCGGTCCTTAGAATCATTGCATAATGTTGATTTGTTTTATCTTGGAGATTTCGATAGAAGTATTGATTTTGGTGAATTCGAACGCAATTTTACCAAGATTATTATGATGGGTTTCTTAGATTGTATTGAGTCTCTCGATTATATTATCGATCGTTCTTAAAATTCTCTGAGCCTCCGTAATGCAAGTTTATCGTTAATGATTTTACCGATTACCACAGCGATGATATCATTAATTTTGAATTCACGTGCGGAGAGTTCGTTGATAACTTTATCTCCGGTACGTATAGTACGAATGCCGACAATCCTTATACACAAAGGAGCATTTTCGGGAAAAATCATCGTAAGGAAGGAAACAAAAATGTGGATAGAACCTTTTTCCTCTCCAGTTCCAAAAAAAAAAAAATAATAATTTGTATACTGTAGTATTGTAGTGAGATATCAAGAATAATCAATCTATCTAATATCTGACTTCGAGCAGTAACTGCGTAAAGGCTGGGCATATTTCCCGAGACGTTGAATATATACATCTAAGCAATGAAAATCCGATCGTGAGACGTGTGAACATTTGCGGAGCAAGCACAAAGTTATGTTTGATGTGTTTGTTTTTACAATTGCTACTTAATTTTTGGTGAAGGGTAGAGAGCAGGAAAAAATTGCAGCTTTTATAGGATTACGTTTCGATCATCAATTATTTCATGTAAAGTAGAGAAAATGCGAGAACGATTATTAACTTGACAATAAACTCAAACAGGTATTGTTGTCATTTCTTTAATTATTAATGTATCTATTTTAAGTTTAGACGTTGCATTGCGTAAGCAAAGACAATTATGCACAGACTAAGAATTGATGAATCGCTTATGGGATTATCTCATTGACCCACGAATGATTTTAAAGTTTAGAGGGACCAGTGCAAGGTGCTAAAAATAAGGTTGGTATTTTTATGAGCATTATATCCGAAAAGTTTATTCTTAGTGAAGTTCATCATCAACAAAAAATATGTTTAAAATTAAAGCGTACCGTATTTATTGTCG
>CAJVPT010005438.1:0-12185 GCA_910592055.1 Acaulospora colombiana | reverse complement strand
AGAGAAAAAGGCCAAGGTTGTTGATATATGTTGTGTTTTCTCAGTGATCACCAGACTAAAACTATGTACGAAGTGTTATTCTGTACTAAGATGTCTCTTGTATGTTGGTGTTGTGAGAGTATATGTCTTGAGTTGTATATGTTGTCTCTTTCCTAGGGTGTATTGCCTAAAAAGGAAATTTTTAAGGATCTGAGGGATTTGCAGAAAGAGTTTTTTTACTGACGTGCTAAAAAATACTTCTTCTAAATGCTAACTATAATAATATATATATATATATTTTTTTGATGGGATTTCTTGAATCAATTTCACTTTCTTCATATGAATGAACCTTTATTTCTTTAAATATATTAGTTAATTAATTCCAATATTTGACAACTTTCTTAGACCTTTATTCAATAAATGACTATACACTTTTAATTCTTCATATCCTTTTCTTAATTATTTATTGTTTTTGGAATAGAAGCTCAGCCATGTTTATTTACTTTAATAAAGTAATATACAAATTAATGCAGAGATTACAAAGGTTGTCATATGGAGCCATATATCATTTATGTCAATAAAACTCCCTAAAACCTGACTTTTAATGGATTTACTGGGCAGCTTGTTTCATGGAGATATCCGGTTGGATTAAATTTCTACTACTACTACTATCTAGAAAAAACTAGATACCCCTTATTGGATCTTCAATCCTTTCAAAGTCCTCCCAACTAATATGCCATAGTGGACTTGCTAGTTCCAAGAAAGGAGAAGTATACCTTTCTTTTGATCCTGGTGATTATGGCTTGTCACCAATTGCTGAGTGTGTTCAGAGAAAGAGTATGAATTCAGTAGTATTTTGTGTCATATGAGAGTAAAAAACCATTTGGATCAGAATGAAAAAACCCTGAAGTGATTTTTAGAATGGAAGAATAGTTATGTCTTCGAGAGTAGAGTGAGTTCTTGAGGTTCCATTCCAATAGAAGAGGTACTCATTCCATAGCCATGACACTTTCAGATAATAATGAAAGAGAGGAGACTACAGTTCATATAATATTTATTCACCTGCACTTTCAGCCAATGACTTATAATGGACCTAAGGTTCTTATGGAGCTTAGGAAATGCATTCACATCATGTGTCACGTGTATTCTTGTTTATATTTCTGCTAACCATGGAACAACTAATCCCAATCTTCAGCCAATCAATCCATCGAAAATCTGGTGTAACAGAAAATTTAGGGTCAAGCTAGAGTAGGCAAAATTCCCCAGAAAAATCAAGAAAAAACTACTACACACTGAGAGAGAAGCCATTTCTACTTGTGATAGTGATGTTAGCAAGCTGGCATGGAGTTATTGGTCCACACTTCTTCCTGAACTTTGGGACCTCCATAGGGAAGAGAAGGAGAGTATTTTTTCGTCTGGTTTCTTCTTCCTAGAAAAGCTTTCTTGCTATTAACTTCTTAGGTAGAGGGTTTTTGAAGAGGAAAAGTAAACAAGAAGGGTAAAATATAACTACAGCTAAGCAAAGCAAGTGTTTTTAAAGAAAGTTTTGAAGTTTTATTACTCTCAAAACATAAAGTTTTAGAGGAACACTTCTTTGGAAATGATGGTTAAGAATCTACAGGAAAGAGTTTGATAATTATTATATTCTACAAGATATTATCTCAATTTATTATTTTCATTATAAAGTTACTTTATTATATCTTTTATATTTATTAATGAATTATTTGTTTGAAGAGAATTTCTCCTTAAAAATAGTAGTTCTTGATTCATACTTTAAAGTTTAAGTAGTTTTAGGAAAAACTGTTTTGAAACTCATCCAAATCTTTTTATATCTTTGTTTTATGTTTTTATGTATGTGATAGAAGGATGGATTCTTCTATTTGTAGATTATAAGAACTTTTGATCATTAATAATAAACTCACTAATTATCTTGCTATAATAGCTAATCTGCAAATCCTTAACTTGGTTATAAAAAAATAAAATACTATTCACAAGCCCAACCATTAGATTAAAAACATCTATATTTAATATAATATTTCTAATAAGTCCTAAAAAACCTTAAAAAAAGATATCCAAGATATGATAGAAGGATTAGAATTTATATATTAAAGATTGGAAGTCAAAAATATAAAGAATACAATTAAAGTAACTCTAAAACAAAAGTATAAAAATTTATGAATTTCCTGACAAATTAGGTTAGAAGTAAAATCATACTTGATAAAATTAAAATCAAGAAAAATAATATGAATATATTATAATACTAAAAAACAAAATTGAATAAGAGATTAGAAAGTATTATACAAAGGTATTCGAAAAACAAAATTCTAGTTATAACAGTCTATTAAAGAATTGAAAGGATAAGTACAAGCCCAAAGAATTTATACAAGAAGCTTGATATAAAGAATTACTCAAATCAATCTCCCAAGAAGAATTAAGTAAAACATTATATATACTTTCAAATAATAAAGCTCCAAATAGATCATGAATTAGTTATAAAATACTTAAAAAATTAAACCAAAAAGAAAAGGAATTCTTGAGAAGAATGTTTGACTACTTTCTAAAATAAAAAATTACTTCAATTTATTGGAAACAAAGTCATATATATCCAATAGTTAAACCAAAGCTATGGAGTTGTAGACTTTCAAATACTAGACCTATTGTTCTATTAAAGATCATAAGAAGATATTTCATTAAAATCCTTACTAATCAAATGAAAAAAATTTATAAAGTCAATAATATTTTCAGGGGCTTAACTATGCAAGATTACTAGGAGAAAGTACAATAGAACCAATTCAAATTCTCAATAATATTTGTAAAAATGCTAAAGAAAATAAAAAGAAACAATAAATATTTTTTCAAGATACAGTTAAAGTCTATAATACTATTAACTTAAAAATATTAGTTAAAGCAATGTAATGAATTAAAGTTTCAAAAGACTTTATTAGGATTATGATACATCTATTTCAAAATAGAGAATTTCAAATTATATTTAAGAATAATCTTATAGAATCCATAGTATCAAAAGATGAAATTGATCAATAAAAATTTATCTCACCCTTACTCTAGTAAATTTTTTATATCCTCTACTTTGTAAAATTCAAAATGATACTCAAAAAGAATACAAAATATCAGTTACCTGAAACTCTGATCTAAAATAGAAAATTATAATCAAGGTATCTAACCATAGCCTTTATAGATAATATGATATGGATAGCAAAGTTCAAAAAAGATATAAAAAAATCTTGAAAACTACAAAAGCTTTTTACAATACCAATAATTCCCAAATCAATAATAACAAATCAATACTTATAACTATTAACAATTTTAATTGCTATTCAGAAGAAGTATATATAGGTACTAAAGAAAAAGTAGTCAAAGAACTTGATAGAACAAAACAAGTCAAATTTCTAGAAATCTGGACTAGCAACCAAAAAACTACAATTGAACTCAAAGAATGTGTGCTTAAAGAAATCAATATAGTTCCTAGAGCCCTAAAAAGCAAAATAATAACTAACAAACAGGTCCTCTATATTATAAACAAGATATTAATACTCAAAATAGAGTTTATAATACAATATAGCATTAATTCTTAAAAAATATATAACTTATTGATAGCAGTATATAGAAAACTTTTCAAGAATAAAAGTATATATGCAGATCCATATTGAATAGTATAATTTATCATCCAAAGATTCTCAACTTGAAAAATATTTAGATGCTATAATAAGAAAGTTAAATAATAAGTCTATATAATAGGCTAAATTAGTTGAAATCACAACAATTATTAGACTTAAACAAGTACAAATCAAATATTAGGAGCCACTTAATTTGCTAACTTGCAAGTCACTAAGTCACCTATTAGACAAAAGCAACTTCTCACTTCAGGTAATTAAATTGATAAAAGATATAAGGAAACTTTTCATAATTGGAAATAGCAAGAAATATTTGAATAGAGTAAAGGAAATAGTCTGATTCAAAATTACCTTACATCAGAAGAATACAGAAAGGTCATATCATCTTTAAAAAATAATAAACTGATATACTGTATTTCAATCAATTATTAAATCAGGAAAGTATGAAAATAAGGAATTGGTAAATGCTTCAACTAATACAAAATATGAGCAAAGGATCTATTTATTCTAAAGTAGTATCAAATCATAATTAAATATCTCTCAGGGAAACAAGTATAATAACTCACAATAACTTGAAAAAAGACTGTATAAAATAAGAACTGAAATACTTCAAAATAAGTCTTAATCAAGACAAATAATATAAACTATGAACAATATAAAATAACAAGAATAATTAGTTAATTTGAGGAAAATTAAAACAAGCAAGTGAGGAATATAACACAATACTGAAACACTTTATCTGTTACAGTACTAATTATGACCAGAAGACAAGATTACAAAAATATTTTAGATGCTCAAAAAAAATAATACAAAACAATAGCTATATTATAAAAAAAGATAAAGAAAGAATCTACATAATATCTTATCTCAATAAAAGAATATCTACTAGAAAAACAGGAGAATTGAAAATCCTAAACTCCAAGGCAATACTTGAGAACATAATTATAAAAGGAATTTATAAAAATTAGTACCCTTTCAAGACTTTTTCTCAAAACAATAAAGTAGACTATATAAATATTGAAACTTGAAAAGAAACTATAATCAGAGAAAATATTAAAGAAGAAATATATTTAGATTAATTAATAAAAATAATTCATCACAATTTAGGATTCAAAGAAAAGCTGACTTTTATTCTGATAGATCACTGATCAATCATGACAAAAAAGAAATAAAAATTGGTGCTGTGTGGATTTAAATAGGAAATACTGAAAGAGAAAGCAAATTTCAAACAGAAGTGAATAATTGATCTTCTTTTACAATGGTTAGTTAATAATAATCCTAACTATACTCCTAGTAGTTTCTATTAATAGTATAGTTGAGATTTGTATAGATAGTCAGGCTTGTATCACTAAATGGAAACGGATGGAAAAAAAGGATCTGAAAAAACCACACAAGAAATGATTAAAAGAAAAAAATTGATTTCTATGAGCACAAATAATGAAATTAATAAAGAAAAAAACAGTAAACCTGAAACTCACCAAAGTCAAAGCACATTCTAATAACCCTTATAATAAAGAAGCAGATGTCTTATCCAAAGAAGCCCTAAAACTCTTAATAATTAAATAGAGAAATCTTAACTTTCACAAGATCATTATAGATATCAAGTAGCAAAATAAGACCTTAGATGATCTAATTAGGTAATTTATCAAAAATATGAATAACAAAACAATAGTCTATTAGTGGACTCAGCAAAATCAAATAGAGAAAAAATAGAGTCATTAGATTTTAGAACAGCAAGATTACATATAGAATCTAGTATGAAAAGGAATAAAAGATAATCATATATAGATACATCTTTTAAAAAATATTAACAAAAAAGCTTTCTTATCAAACTGATCAATTATAAGTTACCAATATTATGTAAATTGATTATAAAAAGATCTGATCTATATAAGCAAGTAAAGTATATTGCATGTAACCCATAGAATAAACAATAGAACACTTGCTAGAATGTCCTATCTATAAGAAACAACTTCAAGAAGCATGGAATAAAGGAATAGATGGAACTCTTAAAAACTTTAAACAGCTTTTACAAGAAAAAAGAAAAGAAATTGAAAAAAAGTAATAGACAAAATATCGATAATCAAAAAAAACTAGGAGAGTTTGATAAATAGATTTTCTGACTAGTGAAACAGATCTCTACAACTAATCAAGATACTTTAAGTTTTTGTGCTAACCTTATAAAAAAGTATCTTATTCTAGAAATGGCAAATCTAAAATATCACAGAAAATATATAAAAAAGAAGCTAGAAAATAAATAATAAAGATACAAAAAAGAGTTTGCAACCAAGTTTGAAAAAGAATTTGAAACATAAAATGTGAAAAGATTATAAAATAAAAACAAACTTAAGGGATCAGTAGAAAAGATAAGATAAGAAGACCACAATCTTTTTAGATTAGAAAACTATATTTTTAACAAGAAAAGAATCATTAATAGAAGAGGAAAACTAGAAAATGGAAGTATCAAGAAGATTCTTATAAAAGAAGTGGAGTATAAAATAAAGTAATTGAAATTTCAAGCCCAATTAGAATATTAAAGAGTAATTTGTAGACAATAAAGTTAGCAGTTGGAAGGATTTATATTTGAACTACTAATGAAGTGATAAATCACTTCTAAAGTTGTATTTAGAGTTTTAAGAAATTTAAAATAGAAATGAGTGAGTTAAGTAGAGATTTAACTTTAGTGAAATATTTAATAATATAAAGTATATAAAGATTTAATAAAATACATATATCTAGTCTGACTTAAGACAAATATATATATATATATATATATATATATAATACTAATGAATTTAGCTACTTATTATTAATAAAAAAGTTTATATTTGATTTTTTTTTTTTAATCTACAATTATGATATACAGTAGGGAATAAAAAAAATTAACTTTTTTTCAAATATATTTAACTTAATAAAGAATTATTTAAATTAAATTAAATTTAAAATATAAATACTTAAATACATAAAAATTAATTTTACTTAAGACTATTTTATAATTATTATTATTATAATTATTTTATATTTTTATTTTAATTAAAAAATTTTATTATACATAAATTTTACAAACTAATATATATAAATTTATATATAACTTATAATATTTATATGAATTAATATATAAAATTTAAAAAAAAAATTAAAAAAAATAATATTAATTAAATATAAATTATTTTAATTAAAAATTATTATTATTATTATTATTTTTAACCCTTTATCAGGTCAGTTATATGTATGTGCTTTATTAAATAGTTGTAAGCTATACATTATATATGTAATGCTAAAGTTAAATCTCTAGCTAACTCACTTATTAAAGTTTTTATTCAAAACTCTAAATGTAACTTTGGAAATGATTTATTGCTTCATTAATAGTTCAGATAGAAACCCTTTTAATTTTCAACTTTATTGCTTATAGATTACTACTGCAAATTGCTTTTTGAGATTTTAACAAAGATCAAAACCTAACCATTTTGTTTCATACTTAATCACATTTCTTATAATTTTTACAAGGTTTTTATTTTTTACTTTTTCTTTCATCTTCTTTTGCCTTGTAATTTCATGGTTAGAATATTCTTGCAGAGCATCTTATCTTCTACTTCCTTGATTTTCTTGTATTTTGCTCTTCTATTAATTTTTTATATTTATTTCCATTCTATGATCTTTTCATATTTTATATTTCAAACTTGTTTATAGATCTAGTTGCAGATCTTTTTTTGTACTCTTAAAATCTATTTTTTTGCCATTGTTTCTATTTTCTTATTATAGCAATTTAGGTTGATAGCTTTTTGGATCATATTATTTTCTACTAATCCTATACAAAAGCTGAGTATACTTGAACCAGTTTGTGAAACTACTGCTATAAGTTTGAAGATCCATCTATTTACCTCACTTTTCTTTTTTCTATTGTTGATTGATAATTATATTCCCTTTTTATCTGCTTCCTTTTTTTTATCTCTGTACAACTTATTAAGTTTTTTGAGAAATATTTTAGATCCTTTTTTCCATACTACCAAGATCTTATTTTTATAACAATATATTCTAGTAAATGTTCGATTATCTTTTTTTGCTAATTGCATGCTATATAATTTACTTGTTTGTATAAGTCAGATCTTCTTATTACTAGCTTGTTTAAGGTAGATAGTTTATTATTGATCAATTTGATTAGAAAACTTCTTTACAAATATTTAAAAGAGATATCTTATATGCTGCCATTCTTTAATCTATCCCATATCAGGTCCCATAAATAGGTTTGATATTCTTGGACTTAGTGATACTATTTTGTCTCTATTCTATGTTGCTGTATCCATAACAAGGCAATTGATTTCTTGTTAATTTGTTTGATAAATTATCAAATTAGACTATCTATCACATTCTTTTGTTATAATATTATTGTAAGTATTTTGCTTGACTTGAGACTATTCTATTCTATTGTTGGAAACTTTAATGCTTCTTTGGTCATTTGATGTGCTTCTTCATTCCATGAGTTATTGGAGTGAGCTTTGACTTTAGTTAAAGTCAATTGAATATGCTTTTTTTTATGAGATCTAGTATTCTTGTCTATAATAATGAGTTCTTTTATTTTAGCTATCTTTTGTATATTATCTTAGAATCTTCTTTTTTGAGTTTTTTCTATTTGGAGATGCAGACTTGACTATCAGTAAAGATTTCTATTGTATTGTTTATTAAAATTAATACAACCATTATAATTAGTGCTACCAATTCTACTCTTATAATTGAGTGTCAGTTTTTAACTCTTGTTTGAAATTTACTTTTTTTTTCAGCTTCTTTAGTTTGTAACCATACTGCAACCATTCTTGCATTTTTATTCCTATGATTTATCAAGGATTTATCTAAGTAAAAGATCAACTTCTTCTGTGATCCTTGATTACACTGAAGAATTTCAAGTAGATAATCTTAATATACTCCTTGTTTAACATTGTCTCTAATTATTTTGTGTTTCCAGTTTCTAATTGAAATATGTTTCATTTTTTTAATTTGATTATTTATTTGATCTTGGGTTTTTGGAACTATATTTGTTATTGTTATTTTATCAAGCTCAAGTAGAAGACAGAAAATCTTTAGCGATTGTATTCTTCTCATATTTTTTTGATAGTTTAGAAATAATATAGTATAGATTACATCTAATTCTACTTTTATATTATATTCATTTTTTTTTCTGTTATTTAAGAGGTATTCTAAGTATTTGATAAGAACTGTTTCTAAACCATCTTCTATTTCTTGTTGATTAAAGTAATAAATAATGACTATATCTTTACTATTTTCTCAAATTAGTTTTCCCATCACTAGTTACTGACTTTCTTTCTGAGTAACTATCCAAATTTTCTTCTTTTTGTTTTTGCCAGGTTTAATCATAATATATTTTGGCATCCATTTTTTTTTCCATCCCTTTTCCCAGAGTTTTATAAGTCTTCTGTACTTTCTTTGATTATAGTTCTTTGCAAGATATTATACTATTCTAGAATTGGACCCTTGCTTATGTTTTATATACAGTAAGTTGAATCATTCTTCAATTTCAAAACTCTATGGGATTTTGGCTTATTAGCTGATTTAAATATATTAATCTATTGTTTCATAAGGATAGTATTGCCTTTTTATATTATTTAGATATTAAATATTTCTGAATTGAACTGTTGTCTTTGGTCTATTCAAAGATATTATTCCACTTTCAACTCTGAATAATGATTCCCAAGTTCTTGGCTAGCTTTAGGATCTATAATATAAAATTTCTTTTATTATCAAGATAGAACAAGAATTTGTATAAAAAAAGATTGTAGGACTTCTAATATTTAATTTGTACTTGTTTTAATTCAATAATTGTAGTGAGCTCTGCTAGACCTTGATCATTTATTCTATTATAAAGTCCTGTAATTTGGCTTTATTTTTTCAAATATCCATATACTTTTAAGATTATATATCTTCAAATAATAGATTATACTATTAGGAATAGATATACATAAAGCAGTTTTGTTCTTAAAGAGTTTGTAGTATAATACTGTTAAATTATTGCATATTTTTCAGTACAATATACTATGCTGTATTCTAAACTCTATTCTTGAAATCAATACTCTATTTAGTATGTAGAGGGCTTGTTTATTTATTATCTTCTTATTTTTAAGAGCTTTGATAACAATATTGATTTCTTTTAATACTCTTTCTTTCAGTTCTATTACAGTTTTCTGATTGCTATTCAAATTTCTAAAAATCTTGCTTACTCTCCCCTATTTAGTTTTCAGACTACTTTTTTATTAATTTCAATATAAACTTCTTCTAGATAGAAGTTGGAGTTATTAATATTTACTAGTCTAATTTACTACTATTAATTTGAGAGTCATTTGCTTTATAAAAGATTCTTACTGTTTCTAGAATCTTTTCCATATCTTCTTTGAACCTTGCTATCTAAGTAGTATCATTTATAAAGGCTATAGCTACATGTCTTGATTCTAATCTTTTAGTAATGTCACTATTTAGTTTGGGATTCCATAAGACTACTATTTTATATCTATGTTCTTCATTTTCTTAAATTTTATAGCAAGGAGTCATAGAAAAATTTTCCAAATAAGTAGTGTGATAGTTTCTCCTTAATTAATTCCATCTCTTACTTTTTTCAGTTTTATGAAATCATCCTCAAATATTATTTTGAACTTTCTATTTTGAAATAGACTTATTATGATTTTAATGAATTCTTTAGATACTTTTATTCTTTCTATTGCTTTTGTTAGTATTTCCAAACTGATAGTGTTATATGTCTTGATTATGTCTTGAAAGAGTATTTACAACTCTTTTTTGTTTTCTCTTGCATCTTTATAGGTATTATTGAAAATTTAAATAAGTTCTGCTATACTTTCTCATGATAATCCTACATAATTAGAACCTTTAATAATATTGTTGATCTTATAAATATCTTCTATTCTGATGATTAGGATTTTGATAAAACACTTTCTGGTAATTTCCAATAGTATGATTAGTTTTGTGTTTACCAATTTATATTCTTATAATTTTGATTTAACTATTGGATATATATAGTTTTGGTTTTAATATATGGGTATAACTTTTTATCTTATGAAGGTATTTGATATTTTTTGTAGATATTCTTTTTTTTTTTTTGTCCTAACTTCTTTAGTATTTTATAGTTAATTTAAAATTTTTCTAGGGTTTTTTTGTTTGAAAGTATATAAAGTATTTCTTCTAATTCCTTATGTATAATTGGCTTTAAAAAAGTGTTATACCATATATCTTGGATGTACTATTTGGGATATATTTTCTTTTTCACTCTTCAGTAAGATTATCAAAGTTGACATTATGTTTTTTAAGGATCTCTTGCTAGTATTATCTTATTTTTTTTCAATCTCTTTTTTGTTCATTGTAATATATTTCATACCATCTTACTTGATTATGATCTGATCAAATATTATTTTGCATTTTTCTTAATTTGTTAATAAGCTTACTATCTTCATTTGAATGTATTTGAGATTATCACATCTTTGTTATAATACTAATCTAATCTTCTCTCTTATCCCTTTGCCTTCTAAGTTTTGACGTATAAATATAAGCCCCTCTATCATATTTTGAATATCTTTTTTCATGTATGTTCAAAAAATGTTAGAAATACTAAATTGAATACAATAATTTTCTATTTGGTGATATGGATTATAGATAGAATTGTGTTTTTCAATAGCTATACTAAGTTTCTGCACTTTTGCTATTTATTTTGATGTCTCTGCTTTCTTAAAAACTGTTTTTAATTGGAGAGTATTTCTATACTATATAAATTTCAAACTATATTTATATTGTCTTTCCTTATTTGAGGTTCATTTTTTTGTTGCTAATTTGTAAAGGCTGTACTATAAATTAAATCTTCAAAGGCTTTTCAGATTTTATTAACTTGCAATTTTTTTTGACTTTATTAGGTTTCTCATTAAGTATTAGCTTCAATAAGGTTTTGAGCTTATAATTTAGATTTTTTTGAAAGGCTTGCTATTATTCAGGGGATGTTCCTTTTAAGTCTATTTTTTATATTTTGATTATTATACAATATTTAATGATCTTGTTTCTTATAAATAGATTATTATTTTGTAATATTATCAGTAGCATAATGTGATCACTTCCAATAGTCTCTTTTATATCTTAATTATTGAATTGTAGAATTGTATATTTTGCCAAGCTCTGTAACATTCAAATGAAATCCATTCTGCTACTACTTGCAGCATCTTGTCTTGTAGAGGTTTTGTCTTTTCCTTCCTATATTACTTATATATCTAGAAAGCCTTATTTGTTAAAAAAATTAAATAGAGGAATCTCTGGATACCAAGAAGATCTGAAACATACTCTAAAGAAGAATGTTTTATTTTTTGATAGGTTATATGTTCTATTGAAGTCACTATTAAAATTATATAAAAACCATACCTTGTTTTTTTTTAATAAAACTTATTAAATTATTTTACACTTTTTTGTATTTATATTTATTTAATAGAATATAAACCTATACAGTTGCTTCCAAAAGTTTGAGTCCACTTACTATGTTTTTATTATAAATTTCAACTTTGACAATTTTTAAAT
>CAJVPT010005437.1:0-12185 GCA_910592055.1 Acaulospora colombiana | reverse complement strand
TATGATATAAGGAAGGTGAGGAAGTTCTAAAGATACTCTTTAAGTTGATTTAAGGAAAGTAATAAGACTCTTTTAGTAAAGAAATATTAAAACTTCTTGTGAACATCTTTTTTGTGTATAATCAGAGGATTAGCAGAAAGGGTTTTTTATTATTCTTAATAAAAAAGTTTATTTCAATTCTTATTAATAATATTATATGGTTAAATATATTTATGAAATCTTATAATAGTTTTATTTCTATAATTTAAAAACCATAGTTCATTATTGATAATAAATAACTTTATTTCTTCAAATAAGCTCAAGATAATTAATTTTAGAATATCTTAATGATTGATAATTTATTTAAAAATTCAAACACATTATCTTTATGCAAAAAGGTTATAGATTTAATTTATATAAACAAGTCAAAAAAAAATTTTTTTTCAAAGTTATTAGTAAATGCAAATAAGTTTGATTGATTCTTCTTCTAAAAGTTTTTTTTTTTTAAGTTGACTTATCAAGTTTATTAATAAAGTTTTACTATGCAGGTACATATGATTAGAAGAAAACATCAGAAAGCTATTAAATTAATAATAGATTAGAAACCACTTTATAGCTAAACTATCTTTAGATAGAGACATAATACAAGAGCCATTAAGGTGACAAAAATTTCTTGAGAGGGAATAATGTGTGTAACAAATTTACAGTATGTCTATTATAGACCATTTGGTCTGTTTTACTATTATGTTCAATACTCTGCTCTACTGTCTCTATTTAGAAAAGAAAAATAAAGCTAAGTCTATACAAATTTAAATAGGAATAAAGATTCTACATTACAAAAAAGGTATCAGAAAGAGGAGTGGAAATGGTGTGGTTATGAGTAACTTGGAAATACACTATTACTATCATATTGATACCATGAGCTGATTACTCTTCGAGGGTTTCATCAATTCAAGGTGCAATATCTATTACTTTACTGCTTTCAGTATCTTTATGTTGTGATCCTTGTCTACCAGTTCTTTTCCTTTTTCTTATATACTCTATCCAGTATGGGATCTTCTACTAATGTTCTTATGAGTAATAATAAATTGGAGATTTGAAGGGTTCTAGGATATGGATAAAAGAGCATTGGGTACTACAAAACCTCCAGCCTAGAAATAAGAATCTTGTTTTTTCCAACATACACTTTTGTTGATCTGACAAGTATCATACTGTTTTCCCCAAAATACTATTATCTGTAAAGATTGAACTATTGTCTAATATCATATTATGGCATATTTTTCAGTCACTTGAGGTCATTCGACTGCATGTTAGTATTGTTAATTAGGTATGAATAATCATAAGATCTTTCTGATCTCCTAATATTAATGCTAATAAAGAATAGGCATGACACTTTTAAGGTGTCATCCTCATTCTATATTTTTTTGAGCCTAGTCTTCCTTCTTCTTTCTTGATAGAGGAGAAGAGAGAGTATATTCTTTCTCTTTCGCTTAGCTAAAACTATAGAAGTTGACAATGTTCCTTATTCACCTGCATAAGGCACAATGACTTATGGTGGACCCCAGGTTCTTATGGAGTTAAGGAAATACATTTAAACATATGAAGTGATCAAAAGAAGCTTGTTTACTTCTTTTATTAATATGAGCTCTATCTGTCCAGTCACGGTGTGAGAAACTTTGTGCTACTCAAAATTCAGGATCAAACTAAGATAGGCAAAATTTTCTAGAAAAAATCAAGAATGAGTACTATGAGAAGGCAACAAGTGACAAGAGAGTGGAAAAGTTGTTTCTTATTATACAGATACTTCTGTAGTGTTCCTCTATAGTGTGAGATGATGGTACATTAGTTCTTCCTTTCAGAACTTTCTTGCCATTGATAGAAAAGGTGTTTCTTGATCTTTATGGTCACTAGAGATCAAGTTTTTGTTTGAAGAGGATAGTAAGCAAGAGGAGAGAAGGTAGTTAATGGCTCTTGAAGTTTCTTCAAATTGGTTTGGAGAAAGTAGTAAGATTTTATTAGCTTAGAAATATAAAAACTTCTTGTGAACATCTTTTTTGTATATAGTCAAAGGATTAGCAAAAAAAGTTGGATTCTTTTTCTAAAGTATTTCTTTAATTTAACAATTCTTACATTTTGATAAAAAATTAACTTATAATTACAATTTTAATTTTTTTCAAGTTTATAATAATATATTTTTCTAGAAAAAAAAATTAAATAATTGATTTTATCATTTATTTTTCAATAAAAATATTAAAATATTTTATCATTATTATAATACTTTATGTATTTATAATTTGTATATAAAATAATTTTTTTTTCCCTAAGTTAAGTTAGGCATATATGCTTTATTAAACATTTGTATACTTTATATTATTAAATATTTTACTAAAGCTTAATCTCTACCTAACTCACTTATCTCTGTTTTAAATTTCTTAAAACTTTAAGTACAACTTCAAAAGTAATTTATCACTTCATTAGTAATTTAGGTATAAACCCTTCAAACTGCTAACTTCATTGCCTGCAAGTTAATACTACAAATTACTCTTTGATATTCTGACTAGGCTTAGAATTCCAATTACTTTATTTCATACTCCACTCCTTTTGTAAGAATCTTCTTGAGGTTTTTATTTTCTAGTTTTTCTTTTTTCAATAGTGATTATTTTCTTGCTAAAGATATAGTTTTCTGGTCTAAAAAGATTAAGGATCTTCTTATTTTGTCTTTTCTACTAATTTCATGAGTTTGTTCTTATCCAATAATCTTTTTGCCTTTTGTGTTCCAAATTCTTTTTCAAACTTGATTATAAACTCTTTTTTACATCTTTATTATCCATTTTTTAGCTTTTTTTCCTATATATTTACCATGATATTTTAGATCTGCCATTTTTAGAATGAGGTCCTTTCTTATGAGGCTAGCACAAAAATTCAGAATATATTGACTAGTTGTAGAGGTCTGTTTTACTAGTTTGGAAATCCACTTGTCAAACTTTCCTAGATCTTTCTAATAATTGATATTTTGTCTATTATTTTTTTTCTCAGCCTTCTTTCTTTTTTCTTGTAGAAGCTGTTTAAAGCTTTTGTAAATTCTATCTATTTCTTTATTCTATACTTCTTGAAGTTGATTCTTATTGGCTAGATATTTTAGCAAGTATTCTATTGTTTTATTCTATTGGCTATAGATAATGTACTTCACTTGCTTATATAGATCAAATCTTCTTGTAACCAATTTATATAATGTTAGTAACTCATCATTTATCAGTTTGATAAGAAAGCTTTTTTGTTGAGATTTTTTAAAGAATATATCCTATATATGACCATTTTTATTCTTTCTCATATTAAATCCCATGTATGATCTTACTGTTTTAAAATCTGATAACTTCATTTTTTCTTTATTCAATTTTGCTGAGTTCACAGATAGACTATTATTTTATTATTTATATTTTTAATAAACTATCTAATTGGATTATCTAAGATCTTATTTTATCATCTAATTGCTATAATGATCTTGTGGGAGTTAAGATCTTTCTATTCAATTGATGGAAGATTTAGGGCTTTTTTGACTAAGGCATTTGCTTTTTTATTAAAAGGGTTATTAAAATATGCTTTGACTTTAATAAGCTTCAAGTTTGCTATTTTTTTTTTTTTGTTAGTTTCACTATTTGTGTCCATAGAGACCAATTTTTTTCTTTTAGCTATCTTTTGTATATTTTTTTTGAATTCTTTTTTTCCATCTTCTTCTATTTAGTGATACAAACCTGACTATTTATACAAATCTCAACTATATTATTAATGGAAACTACTAGGAGTATGGTTAGAATTGTTATCAACTCAGCTCTTGTAGAAGAAGATTAATTATCTACTCTTATTTAAAATCTATTTTCTCATTTAGTATTTTTTATTTAAATCCATGTAGTATCCATTTTTATTTCTTCTTTACCATGATTGATCAGTAATTTATTAGAATAAAAGATCAGTTTTTCTTTGAATCCTAAATTGCATTGAAGTATTTCTATTAACTAATCTAAATATACTCCTTCTTTAATATTTTCTCTAATTATAGCTTCTTCTCAAGTTTCAATATCCATATAGTCTACTTTGTTGTTTTGAAAAAAAGTCTTGAAAGGATACTGATCTTTATAAAAATTTTTTATAATCATATTCTCAAGTGTTACCTTGAGCTTTGGAATTTTCAATTCTCTTGTTTTTCTAATAGATATCTTTTTATTGAAATAAGATATTATGTAGATTCCTTCTTTATCTCTTTTTATGATACATCTATTGTTTTGTATTATTTTTTTTAGACATCCAAGACATTTTTGTAATCTTGTTTCCTGGTTATTATTAGTACTGTAATAGATAAAGTGTTTCACTATTGCATTATATTCCTCTTTTGCTTGTTTTGATTTTTCACAAATTAACTGATAATTCTTGTTGTTTCATACTATTCACAATTTATATTACTTGTCTTAATTAAGACTTATTTTGGAGTATTTTGATTTTTATTTTGTACAATCTTCTTTTCAGATTATTGTGAGCTGCTGTAATTGTTTATCTGAAAGATTTTTGATTATGATCTGGTATCACTCTGGAATATGTCCTTTGCTTGTGTTTTATATTAGTTGAAGTATTTAACAATTCCTTATTTTCATAGTTTTCTAATTTAATAACTGATTTAAATATATTGGTTTATTATTTCTTAAAGATAGTATTCTTCTGGTATAAGATATTCTTGAATTGGACTATTTCCTTTATTCCATTCAAATATTTCTTGCCATTTCCAACTATAAAAGGTTATTCCTTTATTTTTTGCCAATTTAGTTACCTGGAGTAAGAAGTTGCCTTTGTTTGATAGGTGGCTTAGTGACTTGTAAGTTAGTAAATTAAGTAGCTCCCAATATTTAATTTGTACTTGCTTAAGTCTAATAATTGTTGTGATTTCAACTGGTCCTAAATCATTTAGTCTGTTTCATAAACCCATTATTTGACTTTCTTATTGCAGCTAAAGATGGGTCCCTAAAGGAAGAGGCAGGGACATAAGTCAAATGTCCCTCACTAGGAAACATTAAAATTTTTAAATTAATAACTATAAAAAAACTATCCACAATTGTTCTTCATTATTTAGTCATTGATTTATAGCATTTCTTGACTTTTGTCCCTATTAAAATAAAAAGCTATGAATTTTGTTTCTCAAAAATGAACATAAATAATCTGTAAAATTTTATATACTAAATACTTTAGGGACCCATCATTAACTATGAAATTAGAGAAGTATTGAACTGGCAAATGCTCCAACTCTTACAAAAGACAAATAAGAGATCTATTCTAGAATAGTACTTGTCAATAACAAAGGAGATGTGAAAAAACAAGCTAGGACAGCTCATAAGAACTTGGAAAGAAGATTGATTAAAGTAGAGTTCAGAATATCTAGTACGCAACCTTAATCTGAATAAAAGGCAAAAACTTTGAATAGTCACAAGAGCAATAATTAGCAGTAATAACTTGTTTGGGAAAGTTGATTTTAGATAACAATAAAAGATGTATTAAAATAGATCATTTCAAATGTGACAGCTCCAAGGAAAACTTAGAATCAAACCTGATGTAATGCCAGGGCTGCCCAGAAGGAATTAAGACTGAAAACTGATGCATAGTAGAATTAAATATAGAACAAACATATATGATTTCTTATCTTAATACTAGGAAATCTACAAGAAGAGCTCAACTTTTAAAAATTCCTTGTTTCAAGATAGTCCTAGAGAGATCAATAAGTAAAACAATTCATATAGACTTAGTGACTATACAATGTAATAGAAGACAACTGGAAGAAGTAGAAATAGAGAACTAGAAGAAGAAGCTCATTAAAGAGAATATTAAAGAAGGTGCATATCAAACCTATTTAATGAAAATATTCAGATGTAACAAGGGAGATAATAGCAATAACACAATGACCTTTTACTCTAATGGATTTTTTGTTAATCACAGAAATGAAAATATAAAGATGGGTGTAGTATGGATACAAATTGAAGAAGTAAGAAGAGAAAACAAGTTTCAAGTAGAAGTAATAGATTGATCTTCATCCACAAGAGCTGAACTAATAGTGATAGTCACTATATTACTAGTAGTACTAGTTAACAACAAGATCAAGATCCACACTGATAGCCAAGCCTACATCTTCAAATGGAAAACTATAAAAAAGGAGGATCTCAAAAAAATCCACAAAAGATGATCAAAAGAACAAAATTGATCTTTTTGAGTACAAATGTTAAACCTGGTAAAGAAAAAAGAATTAGATCTAAATATTATCAATATTTAAATATATTTCAACATTCAATACAATAAGGAAGTAGACATTCTAGCCAAAGAAATATTAAAGTTCTCAACAATAGAATGACAAGATCTGAATTTATCTAAGATTATTATTAAAATCAAATAGTAAGATATAGTGTTGGATGCTCCAATAAGGCAGTTTGTTAAAAAAACCAATGCCAAAATAATGATGCACCAATGGACAATCCAAAATAGAATAAACAAAAAGTGGAGTCATCAAATCCAAGACCAGTACAGGTACACATGAGACCTAGTTTGAAAACAAATGAATAATAAATACATATGAAATATCTCTTTCAAAGAATTACAAAGAAAATGCTTTTTTGTTAAAATGACTAGCAATAAGCTATCCACTTTAACAAAGCTAGTCACAAGAAAACTAGACTTATATAAGTAAAATGTCTCACATGTGGATAGCTAAAAAAGACAATAGAACACTTGCTAGAATGTGCAATATACAAGACTTAGTGGCGAGAAATCTAACAGAAGGGTATGGAAGATATGATACAAGGTTTTAATAAACACCTGACAAATAGAAAAAAAGAATTAAAAGAAAAAGATATAAGCTTGGCAGTTGATAACAGAATGGAAAGAGAAGAAATAAATAAAAAAATAGCTCAACTAGTGGAAAGGATCTCAAATATTGATTGGGATATACTTAGTTTCTGCATGTAACTGATTGAAAAAGATCTATTAAATAAGATAACAAACTCAAAGTGCTATAGAAAGAAAATCAATAAAGAAACAAAAAAATGGATAATGAAGATGAAGAAGAAAACACATAACCACTTCAGAAAGAAAATTTGGAATGTCAGATATAAAAGGTGATAAAGTGGAAATGGATATTGGGAATTAACAGAGATGACAAGATCAAAAGGTCAACACATCTACAGAAACAAAAAAAGAGAACCAAGGTATCAGGAAATTAGTCATATCAAGTATCATTAAAGAAAGAAGAATTAGAAAATATGATGCTCAAACAGGTCCTGCGAGATGAAGTAAAGTATAAAATGAAATGGTTGAGTTTTAATTTCTATCAGAACTCAAAAGAGTGATCTGCAATAGTAATCTGCAGGCAATAATATTAGAAGTTGAAAAGGTATTTACTTGAACTCCTAACAGAGTGATAAATTACTCCTGAAGTTGCACTTAGAAAAGTAAACAATTAAGATGAGTGAGTTAGTTAAAGAATTAGTTTTAGCATTTTATATTATATATATAATTTACAAATATTTAATAAAGCATATGTAACTAGCCTGACAGAGAGCAAAAAAAAAAAAAAAAAATGAAATTGTATTATAGCTAAACTAAAACTTATGCTAACTTATTTATCAATGGTATTCAATTCGCAAAAGAACTTCAATCTTTAAGTATGATCTTGAAAATAATATTTTATTCCATATTAGATTTTGAATAAATACTCTCCTAATTTACATATTATTGTCAGCAGATTATTGTTACTTATTATCCTCTAAAAAACTGATTTGTAAAACTATAAAAGGAAAAAGGAATAATTAAAAGAAAGATTATATCTAAAAATATACAATTGTATTATATAAAAATAAATAAAAAGAAAAAATAAAAGTGATTTATATCCTTTAAAGGATTTCTACTAAAAACTTTTTCTTATTAGGAGTCAACCCTTCTAAAATATTCTTCTTCTTCCTAACTATCTAAGGAATTTGTTTATCTATAATCTTGATTATTTTTTATAACTATCTGAGATACTTATTGCTTATTCAGATCCAACATCTTGTTCAATGCTTTCCTTTTTTTAGTCTTAATTTGTATTCACTTATATAAAATAAAATAACTAATGATAAACTTCAGGTTCTTATATAACTTTTTAGTTTTATTGTATAATTTCCAATATCTTTTAGCAGTTATATATTTCTCTACTTTTTGATTTTATAGCCTAACTAAGATAAGAAAATAATCTTCTTTATATACATTGCCTGACTGGAATAATAAGAAGTTGAAGACTTTGATTTTGAACAAATAATCACTTTTTCATTATCTAAGGAATTTAATATCTATTCTAATTATCTTATGATTTTTTTGCTTCAGTTATACTAGTGAAGAAATCTGTATCTATAAGTTCTCCTTTTTTTATCAGTGACATCATTGGAATATATAATATAATTAGTAAGAGTTTATTTATATTTTGCTATCAATATGTTTCATATTGACCAATTATTTTTAACAAAAGGTATATAAATTTTATATTACTTCAAAATTCAGAATCAAACTGAGGCAGGCAAAATTTCTCAAAAACTTTGAAAAATAAGAGAATAGAAACAATAAGGAGAAAAGTTTTCAAATTTAGGTTTTTATTTGTTCATCTATCCACTGCACAAGACTTTTAGTTGCATTTATACTTTATAAGATAGGCTTTTAGTACTTTATTATTTATTTTTTTTCCTTTAGAACTTTCTTGCAATAGATAAAAAAGATGTTTTTTGGTTTTACTAGGTTATCAAAATCATATTTTTGTTTAAAAAGAAATATAAATAAAGAAGGGAAGTTGAAAGAGATTTTTGATATCATTTTTCAAATTGTTTTAAAAAAAATAATAAGACTTTATTAACATAAAAATATAAAACTTTTTTGTGAATATCTTTTTTATATATTAGTAAAGGATCAGTAAAAGAGTTTTTTTTTCTATAGAAAAAAAGTTGAATTGAATAAAAAAATCAAATAATAAATATCTTTTTTATTTTTTTTATAGAAATTTCAAAATTTAAAAAGAAATATTAAAGTCACTTAATTTTATTTTAATATTTATTATTTTAAAGTTATAATTTTTTTTTTGATATATAATAAAAGTTTTTTATTTTTTTGAAGAATTTTATCCATTTTAGATTAATCTTAAATTTTTTATTATATCTGATTTTAAACAAATAAATTGATTAAAAATTTGAATTAATTAATATTAATTCTCAATTATTATTTTATTTTTTTAACTTATTTCATTTTATTATAATATATCATTATTGAAATATCAAAATAATATTTATAATTTTTTTTTAACCTGCAGTTAGGTTAATATGGCTTGTCCATTTTATTGTAAATATATTGATATTTACTTATTTTATGACTTTTATATATTGACTTACCTACAAAGTTTAATCTTCTCTAGATACAACTTAGGGGATAATATTTTACTCCCTTTATGGTTTGAATTATCTTCTAGCCACTCAGATCATTGCCTACAG
This sequence comes from Acaulospora colombiana, assembly GCA_910592055.1. Classification (NCBI taxonomy): domain Eukaryota; kingdom Fungi; phylum Glomeromycota; class Glomeromycetes; order Diversisporales; family Acaulosporaceae; genus Acaulospora; species Acaulospora colombiana. Next base: position 2,670 of record CAJVPT010005437.1, on the reverse strand, counting down.
CTCATCACTGTAGATTTTCTGAAGTTCTGTAATTAAAAACCAAACTATTTAAAACCTTTAGATATCCAACTACTTATTATATCTACTATATTTCCTTGGAACTTCATTTGTTCTGAATCTTCTTCTTCTTCTATTATATTTCTGGAGGGATAATTAGAGGAGTGATTGGCTTCCTTAGAGACTCGATCTATTTTCCTAGTCATATCAGTTGGTACTCTTAGCCTTTTGAGTTTGTTAGTAATTCTTTGATTTTGTTTCTATTCAATAGTTATGTTACAATATTTGTTTCAGACTTTCTTTGAGAAGGTCTTCCTCATTTTTTTACAAAATTTACCAATAGCCTCTTGTATTTTTGTTGTTGAGATTTTGAGGGCTTTGAGGTGCTTTTTCAGGATCTTGATTTCGTCTCTGTGTATAAAGTTACAAACTGTATTATATAAGCTTTTATCTTGTTGTTTAATGTCCTGAATCCATTTTCCTGTTACTCTTTTAACTTCTGTCTAACTCTCATCAGATAGATCTTTTGTTTTTTTGATATACTGAAGGATTTTACTTTGAGATTTGTTTCATATAATTGATCTTTCACTTTAAGACTTGAGACATTCAAAAAGATGTTTCAGAATTTCCTCTTGTAATTTGCATATTGGGCATATTGTGTTTGAATATAAGTCTGGTTTTCTTTTCTACATAACTTGGAAGATAGAAAGCTCATCATGGGTTAGGTTTACCAGAAAACTCTTATTCTTGTTAGTGCTAAAAGAGATGTAAAAGATATTATATAGATTGAATTGTCTTTAAAAATTTTGCCAGTCAATTTCTTTACTAAGGTGTATTCATCAGTCTTGAATACATTTTTGCTCAGTCCAAGCTAATCCTATTTTCTTAGTATTCCATTTTTTGAGAAAATATCTAATACTGATATCAATAGTATATTTCTTCCAGGCTACTATTGTAAGAACTTGACCCAGATCAGATGTTTATTGTCAAATCAAAGGATTTTCTCTTCTGACCTGCTTTACTAACCTGTCTACTATATTGTTGAACTTATTGTTTTTATGAGCCTTAATCTTTTCAAGTATAAGACAAAGGTTTTTCTTTTGTACTAGATCCTTGATTTGGTTCCATAGAAGTTAGTTGGTTATTTTAATTCATTTTTTTATGGAAACAAACTTTTGTGACTGGATTGTCTCCCATATTTTGATGGCTGCACTACAATCTATATATATGATTGCTTTTTCATTTTTAGGTATTGTAAAGATTGCAGTAAGTATAACTAGAATTTCTGCTCTTGTAGTTAATGACCATGATGTTACCCCTGCTGAGAATTGATTGATTATTATATTGTTCTCAATTTGAATCTATGCAAGATCCATTTCAAGTTCATTCTCGTTTTTTGTATATTGCTTGTAAGATCCATCAGTAAAGAAAGTGAATTGCTTTGTAGTATTATTATAGTTGTGTCTAAGACTCTTTATTAGATCTATCATATGCTCCTCTGATTATATGGCCTGTTTAATCAGTTCAACTTCTCAATTATCTTTTTGTATTTCAATCTCTTCTAGTCCCAATGAATATGTAGTACTTAATTCATTTGTTGATAATGTGTGCTGCTAGTCTGTAGGATTTCCTGGAAGTATAAGTAGATTTTTTTTTTAAAAACTTTCTTGCCTATTTAGTTACAGTAATAACCAGATTTGGGATGTGTGTAAAATCATTGGTTGTTTGAATATATAAGGATGACAGGTAGTACTATTTGTGATAGAATTATAGGTGAACTAATATGGTGTGAAAAGTACTCTTCTGTTTTATATTTTGACTTTTTCTATAGTAGTTCCTGTTGTTTTGATCAAAACTTCTCAATTGATTTTCCATTTGTATATTTTAGGAGCCACTTTTACTATTTGAAGTTTATGTTCAATCTATTTTAGAATTCAGTAAACTGTTTTAACAAATCTTGTTGTTTTATTATCTTTGCTCTAGTTTGTGTATATCAGTTTGAAATAGGACCTTTACAAGTATTGGCAAAAATTTGAACTGCTCTCCATTCTTTTATTGTTAATGTGATCATATTAATTAATTGATCCAAAAACATTATTATGTTTCTTTTTAGAGAAGGAATAGCTTTTATGTATTTTTTTTCATTATTTATGATTATCTTGATAGATATAATACCTCCTTGTGTGTCCAATTGTTATATGTAATCTGTAACTTCTTTGCCATAGCCAGAGTTGCAGCAGCAAGGTTTCCTTTTTCAATTGTCTTAACTTTTACTGGATTATCAAGTATGTTTTTGGGCTTCCAATATTTGAGTTGACTTTGTTTAAGTCTAATGACTGTTACAATTCTTGAAGCTTTACTGTCATTTAGTTAACAGAATAGTGTTGTTATATGACTTTTGAGTTGGATTTTCCATACACTTTTGAGCCCATAGATTTGTTTATTGCGTATACAACTATTTGACATTGTTCTACAAATTAGGGCTTTGTTTTTTAAAGCTTTTCTATATATAGCTATTATATTATTGCAAACTTTCTTATTCAAGTGTATGTACTGCATTATATATTCTATTATTTTTTTTTTTTTTGAACACACAAACGTCGCCCATTTTATTGATTATATGCATTACATATACTCTTATTTACAAAAAAATTTTATAAACTATTTCTATGC
>CAJVPT010005436.1:0-12186 GCA_910592055.1 Acaulospora colombiana | reverse complement strand
TATTCTTTAAATTTCAAAAAAATTTTATTATTAATAAACTTTGATTATAAAGAAAAATCTCTTTGAATTTAAAAAAAAGAACTTAGTAAAAAAACTATCAATTTCTTTTTTAAGAGATAATTTTATCCTTTTATTTACAAAACTTGAGTTCTTTTTATATTTTTTTATTATTTATAAATTATGAAATTCAAAATTTCGAAAAAAAAAAATGTAAACAAGATTTGTATAATAATCATATAATTTAAAATTTAAAAAAGCAAAAAATAAGTTGCATAATAATTAATAAAAAATTAAAATATTTGACTATATAATGCAAAAATTCAAAATCTCTTCAAAAAACTTAAAATATTTCATATTAATAATCTAAATTGATAATATCATCAACTAAATCAGCCAGATTATAATCTTCTAATTTTTCTTCATTACTTTCATTATTTTTTTCATCAATTTTTTCTCTTTCTGTAATCATAAAAGATTTTCTTTTTAATATTTTATTATGTAAATCAATAACTTTTTCTGTATTAAGAATATAACGACTATTATTATAATCAGAAATATTTTCATTTTCTTATAATACTTCTTCAATATTTTCAATAATTTCTTATTTCTCAGAATCAGTTTCCAATAAATTATAAGCATTAGTAACTAGATCTATAATTTCATTATTTGAATAATTATTTTTAAAATAACTTAATTCATTTTTTAGATTTGAAATTAAATACTTATGAATTTTTGCCATTGATTCAAGACTTTTAATATTTAAATTTTGTCGTCATTTTTCAATTATCCAACCCAAAGTAAAAAAAATTCTTTCACAACTAGATGAATTTGGAATTATAGAAAAAATTTTGATTGTAAATTTTGAAGATAATTTTTGCTATCATAACATATATTTCACTAAATTAAAGGAGTATCATGATTATTGTCATATGGTAAGTTATAAGGATATTTTTGAAGCTATATCTTCAAATTTGTGATAATAATTCAGTATATCTATTTTTACTATATCTTATTTCTTGACAATATTTCTGATTTTTGTCAAAATTAAAGTAAAACTTGTATCATGAATTAATATACCTAATAATAAAATAAATAATTAATATTTTTATTAATATTTTTAAAAAAAATTATCAAATATACTGTTAAATTGTAGATGTAAAAAAAATGCTATTAAATATAATTTTGATTAAATTGTTCATATCTAATAATTAAAAAAATAAATTAATATTTAAATTTTTATATTTTTTTTTTTATACTAGTATAGTCATATTTTATTTGAATATAGTAGATATTACATGTATACGATGTAGATAAGCTACTGTTGTTTTCCAAGTAAAATTTCGATAAGGAAAAAACCTACCTCATGGCAGTGTCACCCTTTCTTAAAAAACAAAGGGACTAGTAAAGGGGTCTATTAGTGTAAAAAAATTAAGAAAGAATTTATGTTGTTTATGTTCGAATCAATGTGTTTTTCAGATTTAAATCTGATAGTAAAGGTATCTATCCAACTAATATAATACTATCTTTCAGACTATCCTATAATGATAAACAAAGATTATACAAGATTAAATAGGGGAGAAGACTTTGCATACAACTAAGAAGACATTGGCAGGAAAGGAGAGTGGGTCTTAATATGGAGTGATTTGAAAACCACACTACTATTACCATTTTTGTACTATTGGCTGATTACTCTTCGAGGGCTTCATTAGTCCAGGTCACAATGCCTCTTCTTCAACTGCTTTTAGTATAGCCATGTTATGGTTTCTTGTCTCTCAGCTCTGGTACTTTCTTTTGATTTTCACCTTACCCTATCTAGTATAGGACCTTTGTCAATATTCTTCCAGGTGATAATAAGTCAGGAAGTTGCGAGGGTTCTAGAATATAGGGGAAAAGTAACTCGATGATACTATCAGGATGTCTTCTCTTAGGCTGTGTGAGTGCTGGGGGGAGGGGCCCATCATTCAATAATCTGTCCTTCTTTACCATTGCGATAGTTCTATCTTAGAAAAGAAAGTCTTGACACATTCGGCTAGCACTTTATTGGATTTGATAAATATTATATTGTTTACCCTAGAATACTACTATCTTGAGAGGTTGAACCATAGTCCTTTTTTCTTCAGACTGCACATTGGTCCTGCCTTTTGGTTAGTACAAATGATAAATCTCCCAACCTACCAATCTAATGCTTCTAAAAGATAGACATGACACTTCTTAGGTATTGTCCTCTTTCTATGTACCTTTGAGTCTTATTGTGGATATAGTTTCACTTGATAGATTCATATAGTATATTGTTGGGTTTCTTTCTTGATCAAGACACTGACATAGGAGAGACTGTATCCTATATCTATCTGCACCACATTACTAATGTCTTATGGTGGATCCTAGATTCTTATGAAACTGAGGAAATGTATTCAGACATGTAAAGTGATCAATAGAAGCTTGTTTACATTCTTTTACTGCCATGTTTTCTGCTAGCCAATCATTGCTTGAGAAACTTTGTGCTACTCAAAATTCAGGGTCAAACTGAGGTAGGCAAAATTCCCCCCAAAAAAACCCAGAAAGAGCCCTCTTAGAGCTGAACACATGATAAGAGAGTGAATGGTTGCCTTTAAAATAAGTCTCTCATTATAGAAAAGGCTCTGTGTTGTTTCTCTAGTATGTGAATAAATGGCAGCACTTCAGTTCTTCTTCCTTTCAAAACTTTCTTACTGTTGATAGGAAAGGTGAGTTCATGACTTTAGTCACTGAAAGTCGGGTTTTTACTTGAAGAAAATATTTACAAGAGGAAAGAAAAGGTAAAAATGATTCTTGAAATATTATTTCAAGTTGGTTTAAGAAAAGTAATAAGACTTTATTAGTCAAGAAATATATAAAAATTTCTTGTGAACATTTTTTTTGTGTGTGATCAGAGGATCAGCAGAAAGAGTTTGAAATTAATATTTAAATAAAATTATATAAATTAAATAATTAATGATCAATTACCTTTTATTAAAACAATCATTGCAATAATTTCAAAATATCAAATAATCTTTATCTGAAATTGAATTAATTCCAACTCCAACTATTAGAAGAAAAAGATAATAATCTGATAAATTGATATTTTGACCTTCAACTTTTTGAATTGCTTTCTTAATTGATAAAAGAATATTTGTCAAATGAAACATATCATCAAAAAATCCTGTTTTTTCAAAATACTTTTGACAATAAAATTATTGATTTGATTTTCATTATTTTCTAAAATCTTTTAAAAATAAAAAATTAAATTAATACAATAAATATAATAATATTAAATAATAAATAACTTACATATTCAAAAGTAGTTCTTAATTTTATTACTAAATAAGCTGATTCATAAACTAAAATCCAACGAGTTTCTACATATTTTTTAATTCCACCTCCTTCTATTTTTTTAATATCAATTGCTTTTTTTAATAATGAACCTCTAATATGCAAAGTTGTAAAATATTTAAATAAAATATTTACTTGACTTAATAAATATTTTGCAAAAGAATGTGATATAATATCACTTGATAAAGGATTTAAAAAATGTATCATTCAAGAAATACTAAAAATAGTTTTGTGTTTTTATTAATAATTTTTCATGCAAAAACAATATTTGAACCATTATCTGATACTATTGCTATAATTTTTTTGATTTCAATTTTTTCTATAAAATTATTAATTGTTTCTACAATATATTCATCCATATGATATTGATTAAATAAATACTCAAACTTATATAAGTATTTATAATAATCTGGTATATGAATAATAAAACTCCAAATTGAATGATTATTTGAACTTGTCTATCCATCAAGTGCTTAATAAATTAAAATTATAAATCAATAAATAATAAAATTAAAAAATAATTAATATATTATTACTTACAAAATGTTATATTCTCACTTTGTTAAATAATTTTTTCAATATTTCTATTAATTCATACTACTTCATTTTCTAATAAAATTGATGATAATAGTTTTCTTGATAGTAGTTTATATTCAGGTCAGAGTTTTAATTAACTCAATAGAATATGGATTTTTAATTGTTGACCATGAAATACCACACATAATAAATGCCTTAAACAAAATTTTGTTGATTTTTTCTTGATAGCTGAGTTATAAAAATTTTGATTTATAAAAATCATCTAATTTTTGTTGTCTTTTTCTTTTATTATTATTATTGTTTTCATTTGAAAAGGAGAAGTTGGCTTCTTTTTCAGCAATTATTTTAGAAAAATATGTTATAATAGGTTTTGAACAAGAAAGATATCTATTTATTAAATATTGATGAAGTTTTTGTGGTTTTCCATTCTCTTAAAATTTTTTACAATAATTACAAGTAGCTTGATAATGTTCATTACTTTTTTGTTTACTTTTTTTAATATGATTCCAAACTGAACTATTTGGTTTACCAAATTTGTCTGAAGAAGAAATCTTTAAAAAAATTTTTTTTAAAAAAAAAGAGAACAAAAATAAATAAAATCTCATAATACTATAAATAAATATATAATAATTAATTAAGAATTTTTTGAAGTAGATCTTTTGATCATGTCCTTATTTTCAGTTATCAAATTACTTATATCCTTAGTTTCATATATCAAATTAACTTTCAGTTATAAAATTGACTTTTGATTATAAAATTGATTTTCAATTATAAAAAAATTGTTTATTATACACTTTTCGCTGATCTTCTGATCATACACAAAAAAGATATTTGCAAGAAGTTTTTATACTTCCTTGCTAATAAAGTCTTATTACTTTCTTTAAACCAACTCAAAGTTCTTTCTAGAACTCCCTCACTTCCTCCCCCTCTTGTTTACAACCTCCTTTGAATAAAACTGAACTCTTGTGGTCTGTAAAGTTCAGCTCCCATCTTTACTACCAATGGTAAGAAAGTTCTTAAAGAGAAAAGGACTAATTGTGGAGTACCTCTCACTTCTCAGCTATAGTGGAGATAACAGAGGTTTTATTCCAGTCAAAGGACTCATTCTTCTACCCTTCGACTAGGGTTGTGGCCTCTTAGAGCTACCTTTTTTATGGCTTTTTTGGGAAATTTTGCCTAGCCCAGCTTGACCCTGAAATTTCAGGTAGCACAAATCTCATATATTCTAATTAGATGATATGAAACATGTTGGACAAGATTGATAAACAAGCTCCTATTGGCCATCTCACGTGTCTGAATACATTTCCTCAGCTCCATAAGAACCTGGGATCCACCATAAGTCATATGTGTTGGTGCGGATGAATATAGAACATGCCACCAACATATCATTGGATACAAGAAAAGGGTCCATCCGACCATAGTAAAGGTCACAAAATGCTGATTGATCTTTTCTCAAGTCAGAGCCACCTATTCCTGATTGCATGGCAGGTAGGTTTTCTAACCTCTACTGCCCAGAAAAGTCTAAACCAGAGAAAGTAGGAAGCTATCAAGGATACTCAGTAGTAAAGCTCATGCGCAAAGTAACCCAGGAAGTTTTCGTCCTATTTTCAAAAAATCCCAAGCTGGAAGACTAGAAGGCTAATGCTATTTCACCAATTGAAACTCGAGTCTAAAAATATCAATAGTGACGTGCGAACTGACCAGATAATCTGGGAGATTCTCATTGATCGTTAATACCAATGGTCACCAGCAGGGTATGTCTATCACGAGGCTAGGTGTTGTCTTAATAAAGAATTAAATCTGAAATAAGAGGCACAGATGGGTAAGTATCCCTATATTTAGATAGAAATAGGTTTAATTGATGATATACTGGAAGACTTTCAAGTCGCTCATGCGGACACCAATATATCACCTGGGCCTTCTTGACTACTCCCTCCTCACAAGCCTTAAAACTGTAAAGTCTCCTTAATAGTCTCCAACTTATTTCCGTAAAAGACTCAGTAGAAGTATCTCTCCCTAGGCCTTCTTACAAGAGAGTTCAGAACAAGACAGGCATGGGCCAAGAAACAAAACTGATATCTGCCCAAAATGGCACATAACTATCCAATTTTATTTTCTTTTTATTATTATTTTCAAACACCAGCATGCTCTAGGGATGCTGGTTTTTTTTTTGTTAAAGAAAGGGCAATAAGCTTTGAGGTAGCTTTAGAAATAGCTTTAGCTTATCATTATCTTTATAGTCACCGAATATACACCCCTGTACGTGCTTTGTACAATGTATATATGTAATTTGGAAAACAATAAAGTTAGGCATGAGCCCATTAAAAAAAAAATAAAATAAAATAAAAATAAAATAAAAAATTGTTAATTAGTAATAAATTAACTATTGATTATAAAAATTTAACTTTCGATTATATAATTATGTCCTCTAACCTAAAGTGTAGAGAGAACATAAATCCTTTTCAGTTATATAATTATCTCCTCTAACCTAAAGTCTGAAGAAGACATAAATTCTTTTTGGTTATATAATTATGTTTTCTAACCTAAAGTCTGGAGAGAACATAAATATTTTTCAGTTATAAAACTTTCAGTTATAGGATATAATATTAGACTTAAGGGATCCATCTTTAATTAGGATCATTTATTAGTACATGTTCTGTACCAACTTCTTTGATCAGTTTATTTGTGATTATACTTTTTTTGAGGTTCTTCAGAACTGATCTAATTATTTTTTTCTTATCAGTATCAAACTATTGATTTTTTATGATACAGATGGTAATAATTTTGCTGCTGTTTTTCTTCTTGATTTTATATTTCTTTGTTATTTTTTTGAGTTTGATAAACATATCTATTTAATTGATGATCTTCTCTGCCATCTGATTGTTAGACCATAGGTAAATTGAAACTTTTTTATAAATGGCTACTTATAGTTTTGCTATTTTATTAGTATCTGCTTTTTCAGGCAATCTGTTGTATAAGAAGAATCTGTTTGTGATATTGGTTCATTTGTATTAGAAGAATAGGTCTTGTAGTTGAGTAGAACTTTGATTTGTTTTTTTGTTTCTCATGGAATTTGAGAATATGTTTTGATGCAGCCTTAAGGATTGTTTGTTTGAGTTGGTTCCATTGACTGTTCACATTAAGGCAATGGAGTTTTAAAACATCTTTGGTTTTTGTCAGTAGTAAGTTGATTTCGGTACTAAAAGCTTCCTATTATTGTTGTATAGTATATTCCCAGAGGTATCTTGTATTTCTATTAGGATGACAGGATCACTTATTTTTGGCTTCAATCTACCAGTTCTCTATGTGTATTATCTGTATACTATAATCTGTTACAATATCTATATTGTCTGAAATGAATGTATCTAAAGTATACCATGTTGAGGATAAGCTGATTCAAATCATGTCAATTCTGCTTGCTGAAGTTTTATGCTGTGTTTGAAAAGAGGTGTGCCATATATATTCTCTACTATATAGGTTGTGATATCTATATAAGTCAATTATATCAAGTTCTTGAAGTTTTTGATAGACTTATTTATTTGATCTTTGTGTATTTTTTTGTTGACACTTAATCTGTCCAGCTTGAAACATATGTAGTAGTTGAAATCACCATCCACTATGATGTGCCGTTTGTTGTAATTGTGTTGTTTGATCTATTTTATAATTTGTTACTATATTTTGTCCTTTATTTTTTCCATTGCAACTGGTAAGTAGGTTCCTATAATTCTACAATATATTTTATTTGGAAATGTCAGATCGATGCAAATAGCTTGGAATTGGTATTTTTACACTTTTATTATTTGATTGGATAGGGATTTCTTTATAACAACCCCAATTTCTGCTCTATTGGATCTGTCCCTTGTCCATAAAGTTAAGTATTCAGATATTTTCCACATTGTTGTGTCTTGGTTTATGCCATTTGTCTCTGTTGAGATAATAATGTTTCACTTGTTGATTTGCCATACCATAAACCAAGTTTCTCTATTAAGTTAGTCTCTGGGTTCTTTATAGTTAAGTGTAGTCATGGTTCAGTATAGGCTATTGTTGTTTGTCTCTTTTGTTTGCTTTTGTTGTATGCTAATACTATTGAATGTGTTGTATATATATATCAAATTATTGTAGTAGTTTTGTGAAGGGGTATAAATTGTTATTGTTATTGTATAGGATTGTCTCATTTGTTGAAATAGTATTAATTTCCTAATAATTGGTGATAGTATTACTTTATAAGAGTATTTGTTGGGTTGATAAAGTATTGTCTACTTGGGTATTACTAGTGATATTACACATAATTTATTAATAGGTTGGAGATGAAATTCTGTTTATCAAGATTATGTTCACAATTGTTGATACTAGTGTATTCATCATCTTGTTCATGTTACCGATAGAGTTGTGAAGTTGTTGCTGTTATTGTTAAATGTCACTCAGATTAGATGTATGTGATTGAACTTGTGTTTCAAATATAGTTTCCTGGTTATATTCCTCTTTCATGTCTTACGTATTGTCATAACAGTATAATTCCAGGTTGTTGATTCTCTTGTCCAAAGTCTAAATTGCCTCCTTTATTGAATATAACTTTTTTTAAATAGATATTATCATATTTGCTATATCCTGGGTGATATTTTTTTGACAGTTTGATTACAAATGATGGGATTTGTATTCTTTACTGCAAAAGTATATAATCTTGAGAAGCTTGTGTTCTTCTTCGTTGGTAGTTGTGCCATCCTTCTAATAGGTGCTGATTTTGCCAGTCTAAAACATTGATATAGTTTTTTAAACTTGTTGGCCTGTTCTCTATTATATTCATTTCATTACTCTTTTCTCTCTTTAATATTGTATTATGTTATCAGATGTTGTAGACTATTGCAAACTGTACAAAGCTTTGTATTGATTGGTTTGCATTCTAATATTGTTTCATCTAGGGTAAATATTTTATTTAGTGCTAATTGAAGATCAATCTCATTTTCAAAACTAAGGACTGCATATTTTTGAGGTTTGTATAATAGGAGGCATAATATATAATATGTTTTGACCTTTGTTTCTTGACAGATTATTCAGTGATAAAATGTATTTGTGTCTAGTGGAAAGTTTGTGAGCTTGAGTAAGTATGTTTTCCAGTTCTTTATTTATTTGAGATTTTATTCTATATTGAAAATTCTTGCTGAATTTGTTTTGATTGATATGCTATAGTTTTCCAAAAGTTTAAGCTTATCCTTCTTATTGATGAAGGTAATTGGTACTGATTGTCACATTTGTCTTATGGTCATTTTGATATTGTTGTCTGTCTGAATTTGGTGAAAGTTTGTTATATATCAATGAACTTTGTACTCAGTAGGATGTTTCATACAATAATACTGTATTTCTTATTGAGTTTGTGTATAGTCTTTTTCATGTGTGATAGACTAAGATTATCTGTATCTAGTAAGATTAGGTTGCTTGTATCATCTGCTATTTGTTGATCTCTGAAAATGGTGATTATATAGTCTTCATTGTTATGATGTTCATTTTGGATGAATAAGAGACCTTCAGGAGAGTTAAGAGTTTTTGTGAGATAGGAAATTTTCTTATAAGTTGTCATGCCAGGGATAAGAGATACTTTGATTCTGAGCTTGACCCTCTCATATCCATATTTGAGTCTAGAGTCAAAAAATGACCTGAGTTGTGGTCTTGAGCTGACTGCCTGCATTGGTTGCTTTCCATTTTTTTATCTACTGTTGCTGGCTATCTGCCAGTCTTCTTTTGTCTTTGATAATCTTTCATTGATGTCCATGTTGATATCAGAGTCATCTATTCTTACTAATTGTTGTTGTTATTCTTCTTATTTACTGGTTGTGTATTCTAATGTTACTGTCACTTGGTGTTGTTCCCATTCCATTTGCTTACTCTAGGAGCTGATATTATTGTTATTGCTTCCACTGGCATTTGTTGTTATCTTATTGCTATTGGTTTGGTTCGATTCAATAACAAAAGTAGTTTTGGGAGGAGATTGTTGTTTTTGGGTAATATTTTTTTTCTGGACTAGAACTGTTTGTTTTTTTTCAAGTATTAGTTCTTTGTTTCTTTTGATAGGAATGACCTTACCCTTAGATATCTTGTCTATATTATAGTTAGGCCTGCTATTTGTGTATTGTGATCCCCTAGTCCTCTCCATATTGTATTTTTTTTTTGCATTTTACAATATCTACTTGGGTTTTCTGTACCTCAGGTAATGAAAAAGAGATAATAATTTAATTTTTATTGAATTATATAAGAACCAGAAATCAATTATTTTTTTTTTAAAGTCCAACTTGACTGGAATAAATTTATTAAGTATTTTATAATAATACAGTATTGATTACATGAGAGATTCATTTAACCTATTTTTCTATACTACCTATCCAATTGAATACTTCAATTTTGCCACTATGTGATACCATTTTGTCAGTTGCCCTATTGTGTCTAGGTCACATAGTGTCTGAAGTCTACTATAGAACATATTATTTATTTTTTCAAGAGACTTTAAGTATATATTCCTTAGTTCTTGATACTTTGTTTTCGCATTCTTGTTTGTGTGTACCATGGTAGATCCTTATTGTATTTAGTTCTTAGAAGGTTAGTTGTACTCTAATATGTACAGGCCTTATGGTCTTATGCTAATATCCTGATAATTCAATGGTATTGCTTCATTGATTGATTAATAGTTTTCCATTGCTTCATTCTTAATTAATCTTTAAATATGGCCTATAGGGGTTTTTCTTAATTGTCACTTTCTGAATTACTTCTCTCAAATTTTTAGTCTGTCCTTGCAGTTTCCATCATGACATTAACATTAATTACCAGCCTCACAAACAGTTGTTCTCTTTGGTAGCCATTAATTTCACAATTATAATAAGATCTCCCATTAATTTGAATTATAACTCATACGTTTTCAATTGATGCAGACAACTGAAGTCTCTCAGATCTCCCATAAGGGTATTTTTTAAGAAGAGATGAGTGTCTTTACATTTCCATTAGAGACTTGAGTCCATCAGGATCTTTCCTGGCTTGTTTTGATATCTTCACATATTCTAGATAATAGGATTTATGATTTCCTTAGCACTAAAACTGGTCAAGATTGTATATGTTAATTTATTATACTATAGTCAGATGATATAATTTTCTAGCAATAATATATAGATTAAAAATATATTTATTCAAAGTCTATTATAGAACAAAATATTGTTTCTAATATAACTTAAAAGTATTAGTATTTTTCACAAGATGATATATCAATAGCAGAATAGGAATTAGATTGGTAATCCAAATTAAAACAGGTAAAGAAGTCAGTATTTTTTAAGCAGAAATCTAGAATACTTCATTTTTCACAAGAGTAAAGTTGATAGTGATCCTTACAGCAATTAGCATAATAAGTACAAACTAAAGAATAGATATAATAACGAATAGTCAAAGATTGATCAATGCAATTAATAAAGAAAAAACAAGAGCACAAATATGAAAAGGAAGATTGAGAGCCCAAATAGAAATCTGATAAACACAATATATGAGATAATAATAGTTCAGAATATAATGATGAAGTGGATTAAGATCAATAGTTATCCAGGAAACTAAGAAAATGAGCTAGTAAACAAGTTAGCAGTCATTATACTAATTGATAAATATAAAGATATAGTAAAGATTCAAGAAAAAAATACTATTAGCAGTAGAGCACTATTAAAATAAGATTAGTTCTTCATAGACCTACCATTTAAAACATTAAGAAAAACTCTGCTCAAAACAAAATAGGCAAGAAAATAAAAAGCAACCAGAATTGCTTACAGTTCAAAAAAGAAAAGAAATGGATTAAAATATGACTATATAGATACTGATGCCATTCAAAGTTACATCCCTTCAAACAGATCAAGATAATTACAGGGATAGGATCTTTTATTGGAAGACATAGTTAAATAAATATTCTACCTTAACAAATATGAACATAAGAAAGTTATATCTATATAATAGTCCAATATATATAATTTGTAAGAGATAGAAAAAAAAATTTTTTCAACCATTTACATGTGAATCAAATAGAACAAAGTTAATGGAAAAATACATGCAATTCTTTACTGAGGAATATATAGCCAGAGAAAATAGTAAGAAATAGACAGAAGCCATAGAAAACAGATGAAAATACTTATTAAAACCAACATTAACAATAGAAAATCTATTTAGAACAAATGTAATGAAATGGATAGAAATATCAGAGAAGCTATTATACAGTTGCTTCCAAAAGTTTGAATCCACTTACTATGTTTTTATTATAAATTTCAACTTTGACAATTTTTAAAT
>CAJVPT010005435.1:0-12187 GCA_910592055.1 Acaulospora colombiana | reverse complement strand
TAAATCTTATCAAGGTTAAAGCACACTCCAACATTCAATATAATGATGAAGCTGATATTTTAGCCAAAGAAGCATTAAAGTTCTCAGCAATAGAATGGCAAGATCTGGACTTACCTAAAATTATTACTGAAATCAAATGACAAGCTATAGTGCTGGATGCTTCAATAAGACAATTTGTTAAAAAAACCAATGTCAAAATAATGACGCACCAATGGACAACCCAAAATAGAATAGACAAAAAGTGGGGTCATCAAATTCAAGACCAGTACAGGCACACATGGGACCTGGTTTGGGAACAAATGAATAATGGGCACACATGGAATATCTCCTTCAAAGGATTACAAAGAAAAAGCTTTCTTGTCAATATGATCAGTGATGAGCTACCCACATTAACAAAGCTAGCCATAAGAAGACCAGACTTATACAAACAAGTAAAATGTTTTGCATGTGGATAGCAGGAAGAGACAATAGAACACTTGCTAGAATATTCAGCATATAAAACTCAGTGGTAAAAAACCTGGTAGAAGGGTATAGAAGATATAATGCAAGGTTTCAACAAACTTCTGGCAGAGAGGAAAAAAGAGTCAGAAGAAAAAGAGATAAGTCTGGCAGTTGATGACAGAATGGAAAGAGGAGAAATAGAGAAGAAAATAGCTCAACTGGTGAAAAGAATCTTAAACACTGGTTGGGATATACTTAGCTTCTACATGGGACTGATTGAAAAAGACCTAATGGATAAGATAGCAGACTCAAAGTGCTATGGAAAGAGAATCGGTAAAGAAGCAAAAAAGTGAATAATAAAGATGCAGAAGAAAATATGTAACCACTTTAGAAAGAAAATTTGGAATGTTAGATGCGAAAAGGTAATAGAGTGGGAACGGATATTGGGAATCAACAGAGGTGACAAGATCAAAAGGCTGATACATCTACAGAGACAAAGAAACAAGACCAAGATACCAGGAAATCAGTCATATCAAGTATCATTAAAGGAAGACAAAATAGAAAATACGATGCTCAAACAGGTCTTGCAAGATGGAATAAAGTATGTGATGAAATGGTTGGGTTTTAATCTCTGTCAAAACTCAAAAGAGTGATCTGCAGTAGTGATCTGCAGACAATGATATTAGAAGTTGGAAGGGTATTTACCTGAACTCCTAACGGAGCGATAAATTACTCCCAAAGTTGTACTTAGAAAGGTAAAACAACCTAGACAAGTGAGTTAGTTAAAGAATTAGCTTTAGCACCTCATGTTATATATACAGTTTACAAATGTTTAATAAAGCATACGTAACTAGCCTGATAGAGGGCAAAAAAAAAAAAAAAAAAAAAAAGTAAAGAGTTATAAATCTTATTTCTAAAAAAAAAAAAATATAAGTAATTTGTAAAGTTTTATATATTAAATACTTTAAAAATCTATTATTATCTATTGATTTTTTTTTTTTTTTAAATGGCTCAACCTCCAGTTGACTTTTATTAACTTTAAATATCTCAAAGCTAACTATAAATTAAAATAATACAGTATATACTATATGTTGAAATTGTATACAAAGATTCCTTCCAATTCAGATTTTCTATGTGGATCTCTATGATCTGTTACCTTTCACGAAAAGAACTAACTTGCCTAAGCTGAGTTAGTAATTACATTCCTTCTATACATCATTAAAGGAACAAGACAAATAAAAAAAAAACTTCAAAGGGCTGCTGAATAAAGACCTAAATTTTCACTGTTACCAATTATTCACTGAGACTTCTACCAAGGATGACTTCAACACCTATGAATTATCTGCCAGAGTACTTTGTCTCCTATGACTTTTATTTAGCAAATTTTAATTTATATTCAATTCAACTTAGGGTTTACTCAGTAACATTACATATATTTATATGTCCTCAGTAATGATGAGTCCCTAAAGTATTTAGCATATAAAATTTTACAGATCACTTATATCCCTTTTTGAGGAACATAATTCATAGCTCTTCACTTTAATAGGGACAAAAGTCAGAAAATAATATACTGTAAATCAATGAATTGAACAATGGAAAACAATTGTAAGTAGTTTTTTTATAGTTATTAATTTAAAAATTTTAATGTTTACTAGTGAGGGACATTTGACTTTTATCCCTGCCTTTCCCTTTAGAGTTCCATCTTTAGTCCTTAGTATATTACTCTGTTATATCTTGTATACACTAAATAAGTACTATATATATCACCTATTCTTAGCATTCTATCTATATTAAGCTAGTTATATATAGACTATACTATATATATATATGTACTACCTTATCAGAAAACTATATGATTCCTTCTTAATTATTTCCAATATAATTTTTTCTTAAGAGCAGACTGATTATCAGGCCATTGAATTTTCTTTATCCTGGATCTAGTATTTTGATCTTTCAGAATAATTTGCAAGTTTCCTCTCCCACCAAGGTCTTCCAGTAGTTAAGACAGTGGTAAAAGACAATACTGTCAAGTGTTTGTTGTCTGGGTCTGTATCAGAGGCACTTTATTGGTTGGTTGAATCTGTTCTTCTTATTGTCAGAGGCAACATTATCAATTTAGGATTGTCTTAGCTTTGACTTTAGATATTGGTCCAATTACAATCTTTATATAGACTGTTTACATGAACAATAGGTTCCCTTTTTACTGATTAGTAGCTATTTGAAAATGTCAATTATATATAGTTAAGTTAATGGATAAGTGTTTATGACCTTATAGAATTTGAACTTATATCTTATAATCTGATCTATGAAGTGCTAATCACTGCACTATCAACCCATAGGTTATTATTATCTATTAATAGTATAATTAAAATTTATATAAATAATCAAATATATATTTTCAATAAAAAATTATAAAAAAAAAAAATTTAAGAAAAATATATAAGAAATGATTAAAAAAAAAGAGTTAATTTTTATAGATATAAATAATTAAGCTAGTAAAGAAAAAAAAACATATTTGAAGCTCACTTAAATTAAAACATATTTTAAAGACTTCTATAATAAAAAAAAAAATACCTTGGTCAAAGAAATCTTATAAATTTTAGTAATAAAGTAGAAAATCATATTTTATATAAAATTCTTATAGAAATTAAATAATAAAATATGATTTTAAATAATTTAATAAGGCAGTTTATTAAAAAAATAAAGACAATTTAAAATCTAACTAAACAAAAGCAATATAAATAATAAAACAATAGTCCATCTATAGATATACTAAAATAAAACAGAAAAAAAACCAAATCTATCAAATTTTAAAATAATAAAAGCATATATAAAATCTAATATAGAAGAAAATAAAAGATATGTACTGTATATAGTGACCTATGGATCAATAGTACAGTGGTTAGCACTCCATAGGTCAGATCACAAGATCTAGTTTTAATTTCACCTAAATACAAAAACAGATCGAGGAATTAAATTTGTCCATTAGTGTAATTGTAAACTAACTGATGTTTCTAAGATATAATATCCAGTTTATATTTAAATTATAATCAGGTAGTAATCCAAATCGGATAGAATTATCACTAACACAATCACGCTACCAGAAATAGTAATAAGAAGAGTAGATCCCCAAACTGGTAGCATACCTCTTAGGACCAAAACAAGACCATTCAGGAACAGAAATGGCTTAATACAAGAATTCATACGTAAACAGGACTCTTCCGGAATATGTCAATCCTGATTCTTATGCATATAGCTGTGTTGCATTTCATAGACTTGACTATTGGAAGGTCTTGGTGGAAGGAGAAATCTACAGACCACTCTGAAGGATCAAAAACTGGAATCCAGGATACTGAATTCAATGGCCTGATAATTAGAATACTTTTAAGAAAAAATTGTTCTAGGAATAATTAAAAAAGAATCACGTGGGCTTCCAGTTTATGATTAGACTGGTAGTAGTGATACATAGCATTAGTTTAATATATATATAGCTATCCATATAGATATGATTTACTATAATATATATGTATAACTACTCACTTGTAATAACACAACAGTTTCAATTAATAAAAATTACAAGTTAAGCTTATGGTGCAAAATTTGCAAACAACACAGAGAAACAAATAACCATATTTTTCAATGTGGCACAACACAAACAAGACTTCAGAAGGACTTCATCCAGATCTTAACAGAGGAAAGCGTAGCAAGAGTGGAAGGCAAACAGACAGAATCAATCCAAAACAAATGGAAAAGAACACCAATAACACAGGAGTATAATGAAAATATCAAAGCATAGCACCAAGTCGAATGAAAGGATATTATCAGAGGAGTCATAATGCATAGCATAATTCAAGTAGTAGAATCTATAACAAAAGATAGAATCAAAGCACTAGACACAATCAGAGAAGTGATACACAAATTCTAGTAGACTAAGTAGGAAGCATAGAAACTCAAATGTGACATTACAATTGACTGGAAAAAAAGTCAAAACATAGAAAAAAAACGCAAGTACAAAAAGGAGCAGGTCAAATACAACACATCCAAGCAACAGATATCATCACAAAGTTCAGACTCACTAATATTACAGGCCATCAAATTCTTTGAGTCAGACCCAAAGCCTGAACGAGTCCAAATTAACCTAAACAAATATTTCAAGGACAGGTTCAAGAAATTATATATAGAACTAATCAACATCATGACAGAGAATACTTTAAATAATAGTTATTTTCCTTTTTTCTTCTTTTCAGTCAATATTAGTGCTAGTGGAGTCTTGATACACTAGTGCCCACTAAGGTGGACTGCAGCAAGTCATGGTTTCTAGTAATAAAATACTGAGTCATAGTGTTTTTCCCTTCATAAATATATAGACTCGCAATTAAATTTACATACATAAGCCTGTATTAATAAATAAATAAAAACTCAATGGCAGGGCTTTGCCGGTTAAAAAAAAAAAAAAAAAAGATATGTATATAGTATATAAAATATATTTTTAAAAAGTTTTAATAAAAAAGTTTTTTTATTAAATTAATTAATAGTAAACTATTAATTCTAAATAAATTAGTTACAAGAAAATCTAATCTATATAAGTAAATAAAATATATTGTATATAGTTAATAAAATAAAATTATAAAATATTTGTTAAAATGTTTAATTTATAAAAATTAATTATAAAAAGTATAAAATAAAGAAATATATAAAATTTTAAAGAGTTTTTATTAAAAAAAAAAAAATAAAACAGAAAATAAAAACTTTAGACTAATCATAAATAATAAAAAAAAACTAGGAGAGCTTAATAAGTAAATTATTAAACTAATAAAATAGATCTCAAAAACTAATTAAGATACTTTTGTTTTTTATTAGTTTCATAAAAAATAATCATATTTTGAAAATAATAAATCTAAAATATTATAGAAAATAAATAAAAAAAAAAAACCAAAAGATAAACAATAAAGATATAAGAAAAAGTTTGCAATTAAGTTTAAAAAAATTTTTAAAATATAAGATTCAAAAAAATAATTGAATAAAAAAATTTATAAAAATTTATAGAAAGGATAAAATAAGATTTTCAAGATTTTTAAGTCAAAAATTCATATTTTCAATAAAAAAAAGATTATTATCAAAAAAAAAAAATTAAAAAACAAAATTTTGAAAAGAATCTTAATAAAAGAAATTAAATATAAAATAAAGTGATTAAGTTTTGAGCTTTATTAAAATTTTATATAATAATTTGCAATAATAATTTGTAATCAATAATATTAGTAGTTAAAAAACTTTTTATTTAAAATATTAATAGAATAATAAATTATTTTTAAAGTTGAACTTAGAGTTTTAGAAATTATAAAATAGAAATAAATGAGTTAAATAAAGATTTGATTTTAGCAAAATATTTTATAATATATAGTATATAAATTTTTATTAAATTATATATTGTATCTTGAAGTCACTTTCAGAAATGGTTAAGTTCCTCAAACATCATAAAGCTTAGATAATATCCCAATTAGGCAAACTCCTTTCAAGAGGACACTGTGAAATGGAGTAAGAACCTTTTGAAGGGCTTTGAATTATATTTACTTTTTCCATTTTTTCCCCAGTACCTACTTTAGCAATTCATCATTTTTTGAAATAATTGATAGTAATAAACTGTTGACAATGATCTTGATTAACTTAGAGGCTAATTCCAAGTTACTAAGAAAGTATAATATTGTTTCCAAAATCTGACGTAGAGTACCTAGTTTAGATTTAGTTTTGTTTAGTCCAAACTAGCTTAGTAGATTCCTCATATTTTTTAAGTAGTATAGTCCTTTAACTAATAATGTATAATAACAAGTTAGTTACTTTGTAAAGTCTATAAATATTGTAGTATCTCTCAATATCTCAATAAAAACATGCCATTGTGACATGATTATAGATTAGAAAAAAAAAATACTGTATATTTAACTTGATAAAGGATTAAAAAAAATATTATAAAACTCTTTCTGCTGATTTTCTAATCATATATAAAAAAGATATTCATAAAAAAATTTTATTCTTCTTAATTAATAAAGTCTTCCTACTTTCCTTAAAACAACTTGAAGCTTATTTTCAAGAGTCACTATTACCTTTTCTTACTTGTTTACAAACTCCTTTAAATAAAAACTTAGACCTCTAGTGATCTGAATAGACTCAAGTATGTACTTCCTTTACTAAAAGCAAAAAAATTCTAGGAAGTAAAGAACCAACTTGTAGAGTGTCTTCTTTCAAAGCTGGATATGACATGGAAATAGAGATTTTATAAACAGAGAAAGACTTATTATTCATTTTCTCATATACTGTTGCTTGTTTTCTTAGAGTATCTACTGTTTTTTCATAGTTTTTTGGAAAAAATTTTGCTTACCCTAGCTTGATCCTGAATTTTTGATAGCACAACATCATTTGACTTCTAATTGACTAATATAGAATATATTGTAGCAAAATATAAACAAGATTCTATTGACCATATTCACATGTTCTAATGATGTTATTGATGAAGCGAAAATAAATCAATTGGTGTGAAATTTTTCACTTTTTTAAATAAAATATAATTAAAGCAAAAAGATTATAAGACCATTAGGATGGACACTAAATTTTCTAGGTGATGAAAAAGTGATTATTTGTTCAAGTTGAGATCTTTAACTTCCTATTATCCTGATTAGGCTAAGTACATGAAAAATGTTATTTTTTTATTCTGATCAGGCAATAAGACTGAAAAACTCATAAGTCATTGGCTGGAAGTGCGAGTGGATAAACTTTACATGAACTGTGATCTCCTCTCTCTCATTACTATCCGAAAGTGTCATGGCTATGGAAGAAGTACCTTTCCTATTGGAATGGAACCTCAAGAACTCACACTATTTTCGAAGACACAACCATTCTTCCATTGCAAAAATCACTCTAGGGTTTTTCCATTCTGATCCAAATGGGTTTTTCACCCTCATACGACACAAAAATCTACCAAACTCACACTCTTTCTTTGAATACACTCGGTATTTGGTGACAGGCCGTAATCACCAGGATCATAT
The DNA here is from genome assembly GCA_910592055.1 of Acaulospora colombiana. NCBI lineage: Eukaryota > Fungi > Glomeromycota > Glomeromycetes > Diversisporales > Acaulosporaceae > Acaulospora > Acaulospora colombiana. The sequence goes on along the minus strand of CAJVPT010005435.1, from coordinate 4,709 downwards.
AAGAAAGGTGTACTTCTCCTTTCTTGAAACTAGCAAGTCCACCATAACATGTTAGTTGGGAGGACTCTGGAAGGATTGAAGATCCATTTAGGGGTGTCTAGTTTTTTCTAGATAGTAGTAGTAGTAGAAATTTAATCCAACCGGATATCTCCGGACAACAAGCCGCCCGGTAAATCCGTTAAAGATCGGGTTTTAGGAAGTTTAGAAACATAAATGATATATGGCTCCACGTGACAACCTTTGTAATCTCTGCATTAATTTGTATATTACTTTATCAAAGTTAATAAACATGGCTGAGCTTCCGTTCCAAAAAATATATATATATATAAATGAGTAAAATTTGAGTATAATTATGAAGTTAAAAAAAAAAAAATAAGGAGACTCAAACAAAATATAAAATTGGTTAAGAAAAGTTTTAAAAGAGTCAAGCTAAAATTTTTAAAAGAAAAAAAACAATTAAAAAAGAAGAAAAAAAAATAATAATTAAAAAAAAATAATTAAAAAAAAATAATTAAAAAAGGAAAAAAAAAACTAAATAATTTAGTTAAATAATTTTATAATTTTATAATAAATTTTATAAATTTTATTAAAAATTTATTATATTTATCAAATTTTAATATGATTTTAATACAAATTTTAAAATTGACAATGTATATATTTTTATAATAATATAGTATAGTGAATTTATTGAATTTTTTTTACAGTATTACAGAATTTTTATCAAATTTAAAATCAAAAAAAAATTTTTTATAATATATTAAATTTTTATCAATTTAATATTAAATTTGATTTATTAATTTTATTTATTAAAATATTAACTAAATTTAACAATGATTTGGCTATTTGATAATATAATTTTAATTAAGGAATATACAGTATTTAATATAATTAATTAGTTATTAATTTTAATTGCAGTTAATTTAATTTGATAGTTTTCACTATATATATAATTATAATTTAAAAAATCAAATAAATAGAATATTATTCTATTTAAAAAGTTACTTATAATATTGATACTATTTTATTATACTGTTTTTAGGAATGGCTAAGTTTCTCAAACATCATGAAGCTTAAAGAATATTCAATCAGGCAAACCCCTTTCAAGAGGAAACTGTGAAATAAAGCAAGAACCTTTTGGAGGGCTTTGATTTGCATTCCCCTTTTCTCTTTTTTCCAGTACCAACTTTGATAATTCATTGTTTTTCAGATAATCTATAGTGACAAACTGTTGGTGATGACCCTGGTTGACTTAGAGGCACTTTTGCCAAGCTACTAGGAGAGTAAAATATTGTCCCCTAAATCTGACTTAGAATACCTAGTTTAGATTTAGTTTTGTTTAGTTCGAACTAGTTTAGTGAACTCCTCATATTTTTTAAATAGCGTAATCCTTTAACTAATAATATACAATGACGAGTTAGTCACTTTGTGAAAGTTTGTAAAATATTTAGGTATTTCCCAATATCTCAATAAAGATATGCCATTGTAACATGATTGCAGGTTAAAAAAAATAATAATAAAAAAGTATTATTTATAATATTTCTTAAAACATAAACTTAAACAAAAAAATTTTTTTTTGCTGATTCTCTGATCACACACAAAAAAGATATTCACAAAAAGTTTTTTGCTTATTCGTTAAAAAGTCTTTAACACTTTTCTTAAAATTCCTTGAAAAGTAATTTCAAGAGTTATCTCTACTCCTCTCTTACTTATTTACAATCCTCTTTAATCAAAAACTTGATTTCTGGTAATCAAGAACAAGTCAAGTAACACCTTTAATACCAATGACAAGAAAGTTTCTAAAGAAAAAAGAATCAATAGTGAAGTACATGAAGGTATTCTTCACTTTTAAAATGAGAGGTATATAAAGGTTTTTGATAACAAAAGGGCTTATTTTTTTCTCTTTCGATCACTTGTTGACCTCTTAGAGCCATCACTTTCATGGTTTTTTGAAGAATTTTGCTTACCTCAGTTTGATTCTAAATTTTGGATAGCACAAATTCTCACCAAAAGTGATTGGCTGACACAAAACACATTAGTTTTAGAAAAAATAAACAAGCTCCTATTGATCACACTCATGTGTTCCTATTATATAATGAGTGATATAGGAAAGAAAGTTCTAAAAAAAGTTCCCTCCAACTATGTATATTTTGCTCTAGGATATAGTTATGACATCAAAAGATGGGGTGAATCTGTACAAAGAAATTCCATTCCTTTTCTAAATTCCTTAAATGATGAAAAGGCTTTCTAAAGTGGAAACTGAGATCTTTTAGACTATTTCAATTTAGTGACACTTAAATGAAGACTTATCTGATAATATAGATGGTGACAAAGAAGACTCCTTCCAAGATCCAAATAAAGCAAAGAAGGATATTTCAATCAGGTAAGACCCCTTTTGAGAAAAGGCTGTGAAATGAAACAAGAATATTTTGGAGGGCTTTGAATTGTTTTTCATTTTTACTCTTTTCCAGTTCAACTTCAACAATTCATCATTTTTTGGAATAATTAATAATAACAAACTGTTGACAATAATCCTGATTAATTTAGAAATACTATACTAAGCTACTAGAAAAGTATAATATTGTCTCCTAAATTTGACTTAAAGTACCTAGTTGAGACTTAGTTTTGTTTAGTCTAAATTAGTTTAGTGAATGTCTTATATTTTTTAAGTAATGTAGTCCCCCAACTAATAATATACAAAGACAAATTAGTTACTACATGAGAAGATCTGCAGATTATTTTAATATTTTTTCAAGTATTTTAATAAAAACAAGTTATTTTGACATAATTATAGATTAAAAAAAAAATAATAATAATAATATTTTTTAAAACTCAAGGTCTTATAATTTTCAAATTTTAACAAGTTATTATTTTATTTAAATATAAATTTAACTATTTTATAGACTTTTTTAAATAAAATTTAATATAAAAATATAACTTGTGGATCAATAGTATAATAATAATACTTTCAGATTATCAATTACTATTTTTGAGTTCAATATTACTACAAAACAGTACTATATAAGCCTAAATAATATAAAAATTTTTTTATCTATTTATGATAATAATTTAATTGTATCCTATCTGATTATGAAAAACATAAAAGATTATAAAATACTCTAATTAGTTTTAATACTAATAATTTTCTTGTCTTTAGACAAGCTTTTATAAATAGGTTAAAGATATATATAATAATATTAAGGGTTCAACAATACTTGAATACATTAGTTAGAAGACAAATTACTATTAAATTGTAAATCTGTTTAAGATTTCATATAATTACTTCATAAATAAACTTAATATTATTAAAAACTCTTTTCACTGATCCTCTGATCATATACAAAAAAAAACATTTGCAAGAAGTTTTATACTTCTTTGCTAAAAAAGCCTTAACACTTTTCTTAAACCAACTTGAGAAGAAACTCAAGAGTTATCATCATACTTTTCTCCCTCTTGTAAACATTTCTCTTCATACAAAAACATGACTTTCTTTGATCCAAGCCATGAAACACCTTTCTTATCAATGACAAGAAAGTTCTGAAAGAAAGAAGAACTAAAGTACTTTGGTCCTTCCACTTAATAGAGAAATACTACAGAACTGTGTTTATAATGAGAGACCCTTTAGAATATATCTATTTACTCTCTTGTTATGGTAAAAGTTCTAATAATGGTCTTTCTTAGTTTTTTCTGAGAAATTTTGCTTATCTCAGTTTGATCTTGAATTTTGAGTAATATAAAGTTTCTCACTCAATGTTTAAATAAAAGAATACACCTTAGTAAAAGAATATAAACAAGCTTCTATTAGTTATTTCACATGTCCCAAATGTATTCCCTCAGTCTATAAGAATCTGGGATTCACCATAAGTCATTGGATCTAGTATGGGTGGATATAGGACACATTATCACACAAGTCATTAATCATCTCTAAAAAGAGTTCATCCAACTATGGTAAAGGTTATAAGATATTGCATCTAGTTTTTAAAGATACAGTCACCTACTTCTAGTTATCTGATAGGTTCCCTCAGCTTTATCAAATAGATAAAGATTTAAAGATAGGGTACTGGTTCCTCTATTTATTCCTTGACTCAACTTTTAAGACACAGAGAATGGAGTATATAAATAGTGATCTTTACTGCACTGTTATATAATGATAAGGATAAAAAAAAATAGTCTGTGAATTGGCCTATCAGTATCAATACATACATTTTTATTCCAATCTCTTCTTATTTCTAAATGAGATTGAATCCATCTTCCTTTTCTTTATACTTTCTAAAAAAAGAACTCAGTATTTTATTCTAAAGACTTCTCTCTTCCTACTGAGCATTAGTATCTTACTTCCATATATGATTCACATTGATGTTTTGGAAACTTCTGCAAGGGAGCACAAGTCAGCTAATAAAGGCAATAGCTGAGATTCCCATATTTTTCAAGAACTTAGGTAAAGATATCTAAAACACAACTGATATTATGCAAAAATTATTGGGAATTTGAAATATAATCAAACCACATACTGGTGTTTCCACTATCATATATTAATAGGTATTTGACAATACTTGAAAAGTTTTAATAAATATCTTGAACAAAAATTTTTTCTCCTATATTAGTCATATAGCAAGAAATTGTATATACAGTACGTTGCAAAAGTCTTTGGACTAATATTGCTTTGCAATTTTTATTCATAATTTAATAACCAATAAATAAAATGAAATGAA
>CAJVPT010005434.1:0-12187 GCA_910592055.1 Acaulospora colombiana | reverse complement strand
TTTTTTGGGCTGGCTTCTCTTTTTTCAAAAAATTACCAAAAAAGGAAATTTTCTGAAAAAATGTGGATCAGCGGAAAGAGTTTAATATAAGTTTAATAATTATATAAATCTTCTTGTAAAGTAGATTAGATATAAAAATCTGATAATATGATATCAATTATTAGAATTAAGAAAAGTTTAGACAATTACTATATAAAAAATATATATAATAGATATAAGTATTGAAGATTTTGTTAAAATTTTTAATAGAAAAAAAATTAAACATCATAAAAAAAGATTTAGAATTTTTGGATTAAATATAATAAAAATATAAATTAATCAATTTCTGGAATAAGTTTAATCTATCTAAAAACTTTTATATATTTTTTTAAAATTAACAAAAATAAAAATTTCCCAATTAATCTAATTTATAATAAACTTCTAGTTTTATAAATATTTAAAAAAAGAAAACTTAATACCTATATAATAATTATCTATTTTATATATGAAGTTAAGAGAAAATATTAAAACATCTTTTGGAATATACAATTATTAAAAAAGTCAAAGAAAAAATATAAAATAAGTTAAAAAAAAAAATTTAATTAATATATTAATAAAAAAATAAAAGACAAAAAAAAAGTTTTACTTTTTATTAATAATCAGATAAAAAACTAGTTAAATAAAATTCAGAAATTCAAAAAAAATCTTTCCAATATTATTTATAAATATATAAAAGAGAATAAAATCACTTCCTTAAAAAATTATTTTAAAGAATAATTTAAGATTTCTTTAATATTTTATAAAATTTAATTAACAAACTTTATCAAAAGATGTAAAAGAATTTTAAAAAGAAGATATAAAATAATTAATGTATTAAAATAATAAAATAAAAAAAAAATTGAATATTATAGTAAAAAAAAAAAAAATTCAAAGCTTCAGATATAAATCAACTATATAAACTATATAAGATTATAAGAAACTGATAACACCTTTAATAAAAGTTTTAGATCAAGAAGATATAGAGAGAGAAGATAGAAGAGACTATATAAAAATTATTAAAGAATAGATTTATCATAGAACAAATAGTTTAGTTTTTAATTACAAATAGAATTTAAAATAATTTATAATAATAATTTGTAAATAATAATTTTATTAATTAAAAGTATATCAAAATCTATAAAAGAACAAAATATTATTTTTTAATTTATATATAAAGAAATAACTTTTTGATAATAGATGAGTTAATATATAAAAATTATGATAATTTATAAATTTCTAATATATAAAATAAAAATATGCTATATTAATTTAACTATAGATCAAAAAAAAAAATAAAATTTTGTTAATTATTTCGAATTTATATTAAAAATTAAATATATATTAACTATTTAATTATTATAAAATTAATTTAATTTTATAATAATATTAGATTTTTGTTAATAAAATTTATAATAAATTGTTGTTAATTTTATATACAATATAATATAAATATAGTATAAAAAGAATTGATATAATAATTATAATATAATAAAATGATAATTTATTTCTAAAATTGTACTTAAAGTTTTAAAAAAATTTAAAATAAAGACAAGTAAATTAGATAAAGATTTAACTTTAGCAAAACATTTTATAATATAAAATATACATACATTTAATAAAACATATATACTTGTCTAATCTGATCATGAGTTTAAAAAAAATAATAATACTAATATAATAAATGTTTAATAAAGTCTTATAACTAATATTTTTTTATAATTTAAAAAATAATGATAATTTTCTTAAATAATTAAGTTTATAATTTTATTAATAACAAGTTAATTAATCAATTAATAATAAAATTTTAATATCAATTTTTATTCTATAAAATTAATTTGAAAATTTTTAAAAAAATTTTTTAATTGATCAAATCTTTTTTATTCAATATTAAGATAATCTGAATAACCTTTATAAATTTTAATAGATTTTAGCAATTAATTTTATTTAAAATTTTCTTATTTCACATATTCTTATATACAGTATTATTTATTAAACCTTTATATCAAATTATAGAAGTTAAAATTGACATTTTTTTTTTGGTCCCTCACTGTTATTTACTGTATTTATTTAGCCGATTACTTTATTAAATTTTTCTCTTATATTGTTTTTTATTTTATTGTATATACGTTAAAGCAAAAGCATCAATTGATTTGTTTTTAAATAGTCATTCCAACAAAAAAAAAAAAAAAAAATTTTTTTCTTTTTATTTCCTGGAACCTCTCTTAATAATCGTAGATTTTAATCATATAAAAGTCCAAAATTGGTTGGAATGAATATGTCAAGATCATTGCCATAAGACTCGCTTTGAGGTCAAATACCAGACACTATTTGTTGTAAACTCTTTTGGTGCAATCGGTTCGGACTTTTGATTATCAGGAGGGGAATATAACAATCAGAAAGTTCCTTGGCACATTAAAAGAATAAACTATACGGTAAATGAAGAAACACGCAACTGTTTGACGGTGAGGGCTTCCCGTTAATCTTTTATCACGTTCCATCATCTGTTTGTCCCAGTTATCTAGACAGTATCTCGGGGGCTAAATAGTAAAATTAAATCCATTGAACATGTCAAATATCGAATGACATGCCCTTATCTCAAGGATTTTCGCATTCAATGAGAAAATGTGGAGTTTTCATTACCTTTCCTTCATGAGCATAAGTATTAGAAAGATTGAGTAAGCTACCGGTCACTCCAAACATTGCCGTGATGATACCTGCAAAGTGAGGTGATCGATATTAAGAATTAATGTAAGGAATATTGAAGTATCACCAAAAAAAAATTTTTCAATTTACCCAAAGGGATGATAGCTCCATAGGGAACTGGCATAATGGTAGAGTCGAGAAGAGATTTTTTGCACTATGAAAATTTGTATTTACGTACATACATACATGCGCAAATCATCTGTAGATATAGCATTCCATATGAGGAAATTAAAAACACTAATATATAAATATATGTAATCATGATATAATAAGTGGCTAACGCTTGTGATAATCATTAGTTAATCAGCCTTTCCAGTCATTTTTCACATTTTTTACGGTTGATATGGTGTTGAAACTATATGTAACTACGTAACGCACGGAACGTACGATCCATGAAGTATATTTATAAAAAAAAAGACAGGATCAATACCGGTAAATATATGATGAGCATTATTTAATAAATACATAATTGGCGTGAAACTACTCGTGAAAGTGGGAAATTTTTACTGAATATGAATTGAGTTGAAAAGGCATGTGCAAATATAATTTCATGTGGAATTTGGCAATATAAAAAGGAGTGATAACTTCTTCAAAATCTTCATCATTCCTTTTTTTTTTATTTTTTTTTTTAAGAAATAAGAAGAAAGATTCAAAATGTCCGAAAGCGCACCTGCAACCACATCTGTATTCGATAAGATTAAGTCCTCTATTCAAGATGGCACGCGGAATATTAAAACAGCTGCCACGGATCTTAGCACGGATTTAGACATCCATTCTCCTTTACCCTCGGACCTGGTTACTGAAGTTACAAAAGCTACAAATATCTTTATGGGTTTTACAGGTACTTATTTTTATTTTTGATTCTCCCTAATTCTAACAAAATAATTTATGAATTAATTTTTCAAGATCCCGGAAAAAATGGTGGTAACTTGGATCAAGTAATCCCAAAGGAAGTTCTTAACAGAGCCTTGGGTTTGGCCATTTTTACCGTTATTAAAGCTGGATTCATTTGGTCTGGACGCGTTGGCTCCGGTTTAGTCATCGCCAAGTAGGTTGAGTTTGTTTACAATTTTTACAATGCATAAGATTTTTTGATCTGCACCAAGCTAATATAAATTTCATGCATATTTGCAATTGCATTTTAATAAGACTTGAGGATGGAAGTAAGTATTCAAAAGATAAGCGAGTCATTCGGTCTAGTAGTGCATTGCTTATTTTAAAAAATTTTTTTCTTTAGCTTGGTCCCCGCCATCTTGTATCAACATTGGAGGTTTGGGATTTGGTCCACAAATAGGTGCCGATGTTTCCGACTTCATAATTGTTCTAAATACAAAAGAAGCAGTCAAGGCGTTTTCCCGTGGTGAAAATTTAACATTAGGCGGGAGCTTATCTGGTTGGTGTAAAATACAGTATATAATAAATATATATGTACATATATATAATTTTTTTTCCGAACTAAATATTCCCAACTATTTATCGCATCAGTGACCGCTGGACCTGTCGCTATCGGAGGAGAAGTCGCAGGAAGTGTTTACGAAGCTGCTGCCCTTTATTCATATAGTAAATCAAAAGGTCTTTTTGCTGGTAAGCATTTGCTCCTGAGAATATATGCATTGCACTTTATAATGCGAAAAATTAATTTTTATCATCATTACCATTGTTTGCTAGGTGTTTCACTCGAAGGTACCATCATTATCGAACGCAAGGATGCAAATAAATTATTTTATGAAAAGCCGGTGACGGCCGAAGACATTTTATACGGAAGAGTGGAAAGACCACCAAACAAAATTGACTCTTTATATGAAGCGATTAGTGCTGCAGAACGAAGATAACCGAAAATTTAAATCGTGTGCGTTTGAGTACGTGATTTTCGTTTAGGGGACTGCTATATACATCTCAATCATTTATTAAATTTTTAATAACCGCCATAAATTAGTTACATATTAAACCAAGTAAAATAAAATCTTTATTTTTTTTTTTTTTGGAATAGATCTTTCTATTTAGTCTTTCCTGGTGCAAACGTAAAATATTTGAGATTCTGAGATAAATTATTTAATTTACGTTCTTCATCTTTTAAAGAATCTACTGTTTAAGAAAAAAAAAAATAATAATAATCATAATAATGCAGTGAAAACCAATTATGATTCACCAAAAAATGCATTTTAGTAAATAAAATTTACCCTCATGACTCTTTTCTTTCCGCTCTTCATTTCTCTTTACATTTTCGTTCTTTATCTTCTCTCTAATTTTCTTCAAACCCTTTTTTGTCGGCGGAAGCTTGGTCTTCTCAACTTTTAACTTAGTGACGTTCCTTTTAACATGTTCTAAAGGACGAGATGATTTCTTTTCATTCGATTTATCAAACCAAGTTTGAAACCGAATTTTTAGTTCCTCTTCTGAGAGAGTTCTAGGTTTATTTTCGGTGTTTCTTTTCGTCATTTTTTTTTTTTTTTTTTTTCAAAAGGGATAATAGTTGCATTATTAACTAAATGCGGTTTGCACCTAAGCCACAATATTTGTTAAAAATTGCCTTTTTCGTCCCGACAAATAATGGACGTTTCAACACTCACTTCTCTTTATAAAAACCGCGCTCAAAAAATCAAACATACCCGTAACAATAACTAGAACTTTCTTCCGCTTCCCTTATCGCTCATCTTAATACCACTTTTAATGAAGTAATCGAAGAAGGAATCACTATCTTCACTCGGAGAAAATGGATTTAAGGACTACTTTTTGAGCCGAAAACTGGGAGGATTGAGTAATCGGCATGTTCTAAATTAAACCGAATTATCCTGGAAGGTGCGATCACGTGAGTATATATGTTCAGAATAAATACTTGCATTCTCACGCGTTAGATGTGCAATGCAGGATTCGTTTACTATGATTTTCAAGACCTACTGTATGAATGAATCGTGTAAAGCTTATCCTGTGACTTCACCCTTGCCATCTGCATGTGAAAGTGACTTTGGTTTGGGTGACTGCAAAAATCTCATGTTTAAAGTCTCGCGAAAAATTTATGTACAGTATGTCATTAAAATATACTATTCATTAAAAAAATGCTTACCCTATTTATCATATTACGACTCGGCTACGTCACAGGAACAATTAGTTTCCTAAACATTGTATTATAAATAATTTACTGTATTTTGTATTTTGTATTTTGTAATTATTGATTTAAATATTTTATTAATTATCATATGATAATAAGTGAACTCAAATTTTTGAAAGGAACTAAACATTGATTAATCAACAATACTGATTGCTGATTGGCTGACCATCGACTCTACATTTTTATATATAGTATATAAAAAATAAAATTATATATACAAATTTACGACCACCATTGGTTTTTGAATAAAGAGACCAAAGTATTCTAAAAAAAAATTATAAGATGCTTTTATTTTAAATGTCAAATTAGAAATATTTAAAAACACATTATAAATCAATTTTTTGATAACGAAGTGTAAGAGAATATTGTAACGTAAAAGGTGTATTAGAAGATAACCTTGGTGCTCTTCGCCATTCGGCTTTCATTTATCGTCTTTCTGCGATGAATTTTGTGTGCAAGGTACAGTATATAAATACGCGAAGATAATATCCCGCTAAAACACTTCACGGGTGTGATAAGGGTTTATTATCGACGATGGATTATTTCAAAGATCGTGATCTCATTGTAACGCATCAGACAATTCCTCCTATAAAGTAATTAACATTGAATGGTAGAGAGGGTTTTGCTTATTTGGGAATCCTTAAAAAAATTAATGTCCACAACCCTAATAACTACCTACACGCAAGTCATAGGACGTATTATGTGCAAACGATGACTGCTTCGATCATTACTGATGCAAAATAATAATAATAATAATAATTTCACCTCGTGTGTATATATACAGTACATACAGCATGTACTGTATACTCTATAGGTAGTATAAAAATCAAATACTGCATACTGATAAAAGATCGGCGCAATGACATCACCTGTGGGAATTGATTGGCCCGATTATTTCACAAATACAAAGCCGTGTATATCTTTATTCACGTATAATTCAAGTTCGACTGCACTAGATAACTGACATTTAAATTTAATGGTTATTCAAGTGCAATCATCTTTATTCTAAATTCTAATCTCGCTTTCATTTGAAGTGTTCCAGAAATGTCATCGGGCCCTCACACGCCAACCGATGATCTAATGAGCGACCCAATTAACAATACACTTGATTCACTAACTGCTGCCGAGGAGATCGTAGCAGATCAAGAACGTTATAATGACCGTCGACACAGCAGAACAGAAGAATATCGACGCAGGTACGCTTTTTTTAATCAAGTGCAGCGTTTATCGATTTTTCGCTCCAGTTCACCTAGTAAGTTTTTCGTTGAACCCGTCAGAAGGTCTGCCAGCAGGTCTTTGTCACGTCGGCGTTCTAGATCTCGTCGTTCTAGGTCACCAAGACGAACTCCTCCGACTGCCAGACGTTCACTTTCTCCGCGGACCTCGCTTAGAGAAAGAGACTACCCCGAGTATCGGCAATTTAACCGTCGTCCTCTACACAGTGAACTAGATAAGGAAAGGCAAGAAAGACGGGAAAGGGATATTGATAGGGATAGGCACAACTCACGCGATTCTCATAGAGAGAGGGAGCGGGATAGAAGAAATCGTTCTGTTGAACCCAGAGAGTCAAGGGATAGAAATTTACCTTCGCGTAATAATTACAGAAATTACAATCAAAGGTTATCGGCACGGGAAACGGCAGGTAGGCAGACAACTTTTTCAAAGAATACCATTGGGCGCATTAGTCCAATGCCATCGTCCAATTCTCTACAAGGTTTGACATCGAATCAATTTGCACTCGACGTACTATCAATATATTAATCATTCAAATATTGTTTAAATCTCATTTCTACCTTTTGCCTTTCGAAGCCTTAAACGCTTCACAAAGATCGCAAAAAGAATGCCGGGTCTACGTCGGAAATTTGGCATACGAAGTTAAATGGGCGCAGCTAAAAGACTTTATGCGTCAAGGTGCGATTTAATAAATTTAGGTTGCAGTACTTAGCGTGTGCAGTGCAATATTGATGGAAATCCAATTATCACCCAAAAGCTGGCGAAGTCGTTTTCGCTGATGTTTTGATGCAACCCAATGGCATGTCAAAGGTAAATCTTTGAATTCTCATCGTTAATAATATTATCGTTTATTTCATTTTGTTTATTACGGAAAATTAAAAATTTCACCATACCACAGGGATGCGGGTACGAACATGATGGGGGTGGAATGTTACTCTTATATCGAGACTATTTTACAAATCGATTCTTATGTGTATAGTGTGGTCGAATATCGGACGCCCGAAGAAGCGAAACGAGCAATCGAAACGCTTAATGACACTCAGTTGTTGGGAAGGCCAGTGTTTATTCGAGAGGTATTAACATCTTTTCTGCGGGTTTATTATATTGACCGTTAAATTTATATATACATATATTTTCTAGGATCGTGAAACTGAAGCCAAGTTTGGCACTGGTTTGAACGTCAACAGGTCAGAAAGAGTGATACCAGTTCCAAACAATAATAATGCACAAAATATCAATAATGGTGGTAACGCCGGAAGGCAAATTTATGTTGGAAATGTGAGTCGATTTATTTCTAATATTTGTATGCTTACAACTTCTTTCCCTGGAAAGTTATAGTTTCCGTATGCCTAATTGTTTATTTCGTATGAATATCAGCTGCCTTACTCGGTCGGTTGGCAGGAATTGAAGGACCTTTTTAGAAACGCAGGCATGTCACATACCTTATGATCTTCTTCACATTTCGGTTGCTGTATGTGGCCGGTTTCTAACGCTTGTTGCCTTCGATGTCTATTAGGAAACATCATTCGGGCGGACATACTTGTTGGTCAGGATAGGAGATCTAAAGGATCAGGGACTGTACTGTTTGAAACACCGGGAGACGCAGCAAATGCGATTTGTATGTTGTGACATGTGTCTGGACATTTATGTTGAATTGATTAAATAAGAAGGGGAGAGTTTAAGAAAGAGGACGATTGAAGAACTAATATTGGGGTCATTAATGGTTATTTTTATTTTAGCTATGTACGATGGGTTCGAAATGAATGGTAGAAGGATTGAAGTCCGTGAGGTGGGGTGTTATTTGGTTGCTTTTTTTGGTTTGAGCATTTGGCGGAGAAAAAAAAAATGTGAATGATGGTTAGAACGTGACTAGGGTATAGACACGTTTTCTCCCCCGTGTTCTTTCTTTTGATGGGTGGGAAGTTTATTTGAGGCAAGTATTGAGTAGGTGGGTTTTCTTTTTCCGAATGCACTTTCCCCTATTTATGTTAGGATCGTTTTGCTGGAGGACCTCCACCGCCAAGGTTTACAACTCGTCCAACTCGTCCTTACACGGGTCCGAGTAATTATGGTCATGGATCGGCTGGTGGATTTTATGGACCAACAACTGTACCGCCTACAGGGTATGGTTCGGCTTACCAATCTATGGGTCCTGGTCCAGAACAATACGATGGATATGGTGGAGGATATAATGATTTTAATGCTGCTGGTGCAAGTATGATGGATTATAACGGCGGTGGATTTGGTGGAGGTTATATTCCCCCGTACGATGGTACAGCTGGAGGTTATGACGGTTCGGCAGGTTACTTTCCTCCTGGGACAGCCGGTGGGTCTGGTACACAAATATTTGTCAGAAATGTAAGGACTTTAAGATGGTTTTAGGAAGGGTCTTAATTAGGCGCAAAAGTTTGGATCGTGATTGGATTGGTTTTTTTGCAACGATCATCTTGTTTGAAGGAACAATATAGTTTCTTTAATAATGTACGATACTGTAAGAGGAGCTAGATTCTAGACGGCGATATGCGAAAAGAACCATTTTATTAGACTGGATTAATAACGTAGGGATTAATAACAACGGTGTTTTCTTTTTGTTGGGACAAAATTAGTTACCCTTCACAACAACCAACTTGGACTTGAGCGAACTCTTTAAGCATTGTGGTAAGTTATTATTTTAATCAACTCTTATATCTTTTCTATATATATGATTCATTCTTTATAATTTCGCTAAATTACATGATAAAGGTAATGTCCTCAGGGCAGAGATCCTAGAGCAAAATGGAAGACCCAGAGGTGCTGGAGTTGTGCAATTCGATTCAAACGAATCTGCACGCTTTGCCATTGGTACAACATGATGATTTTATTCTCCAATATTTTTATTAATTTGTTAACGATTACTTTTTTTTTTTAATAACAGAAAAATTTGGTGGGTATACGTACGGAGGTCGCATAATTGATGTCAACTTTGATCGATACGCTTAATTTGATGGTTAGATGTGTATAAACTTCGACTATTTCAAAAAGATTTTTAGTGGAACATGTCTTATGAATTTGCTACTTTCTTGTTTTGTTTTGTTTTTTTTTATTCTGTTATGAGAACTAAAAATTGTTTACACTAAATATGTAATAGATTAATTAGGTTGTTTATTATCTAGGGGAAATTGGAAATCTGTTTTCGATAATTTTGAAATTATCGACTTTAAATGTATACATCCGTCGAATTTCTTTCTATATGAGATACCAATTACCGATTTGTTTAAATACTAGATGAAACAACAATTCATTACAAAATATATTGTAAAACCGTAAAATCATGTACACGCGAAATCGCGAAATCACTTCCATATTCAAATATTTTTTGTTCAGATACCGATATGTGCTTTTCTATTGTAACAAGGTAAGTAGGTCAAGCACACCTTTTCATTTGTCCCAATTTTTTTTCTCAGGAAAAAAAAAAGGTACTTCATGAAATCCCGTTCATCATAGTTTTTTGAATCTGGAAGGATTAAATCAGTATTTGGGTACGTTTCGACCGAATATAAATGATTTTTTCATGACGTAATCCAATACTTGGACAAAAAAATTTTTTTTCCTAATGAAAAAAATTTTTAATAGCAAACTTAGTTAACTTTATTTATATTTTATTTTTTAAAATTTTAGAAAGAAAAAAATTAGAGCTTATATAGCATTAATTAATATTCTATTGTTCTTGAAACTATAAGAAATCTCGAATTTAGTGAGTTTGCTTAATAAATCAAGTTATTATAAATTTATCGAGATTTAAAAGAATATCAATATACTATTAAAATCCTTATTTATTTTTTTTTTATCAAAATATATAATACAAATATAAACATATTGAATTATATACTATACTATTTATTTTTTAATAAATTTTTGTCAAAGTAGTCATATATACATTATTAAATATCATTCAAGATTTCTTTTCAAAATGATAAAGTAAATTATGTTGACATTGAAATTTGAAAAGAAATTATTATTAAAGAAAACATTAAAGAAGAAATATATTAAAATCAATTAATAGAAATATTTCAATACAATCTTGAATTCAAAAAAAAATTAACTTTCTACTCTAATAGATCACTTGTTAATCATGAAAAAAAAAATTGGAAATGGAAATACTTGGATCTTATAATTTATTTAATATTAGAAAAATCACTTTATTAATATGTATTATAGTTAAAGAAAAACTTTATTAAATGTAAACAAAAAATAAATAACTTTGAATCATTAGTAAAGGAAAATTTAAATATATATTTTTATAATATAAATAAATATAATAAAAATATATAAAATAATATATATATAATATAACTTTTTTTGTTAATCCTCTGATCATACACAAAAAAGATATTTGCAAGAAGTTTTTTACTTTTTTGCTAATAAAGTCTTATTATATTTCTTAAAATAACTTGAAATTTGACTTCAAGAGTTATTTCTATTCTTTTTCTATTATTTACAAATCTTTTTACCCAAAAACTTGACTTTCAGTATCCAAGAAAAGTCAAGTAATACCTTTGATATCAATAATAAGAAAATTTTCAAAGAAAAAATAATTGATTATAAAATACTTAAAGATCTTTCTAACCTTATTTTCTTTTTTTTAATTCTCTTAGAGCTTTCACTTTTATGATTTTTTAGGAAATTTTGTCTACCTCAATTTGATTCTGAATTTTTAATAGTACAAATTCTTTTTTTTTTTTGTATATCCATAGCCTGGCTAGATTGTGAGTTTATTAATCAATTGAAAACATAAATACATTTTCATTCGAGCAGCAAAATACATACTACAACTAAACTATTCTTCTAATTTAACAAACTCGTCGTAAGTATAAAAGTCTCTAAGTTCGACCTTGGGGACAATATTTTGCTCTGCAGTATCTTTGGATAAAGACCCTTCTAGTCCACTGCATCATTGCCAGCAGGTTGTTACTACCATATGTCTGACCAAGCCGCTGAATTACAGGAAACTACAAAAGGATGGGTTGAAAAAAAGGGGAGGAGGATATCTAAAAATGTCTAAGTAGATCACAAGAAAATGAAAGAGTAAAAAATGAAAAAAATTATTTCCAGCTTCCTCCAAAGACCTGCTTCTCAAGACCTCTT
>CAJVPT010005433.1:0-12188 GCA_910592055.1 Acaulospora colombiana | reverse complement strand
ACTTGTGACGTACCATGATAAGTCGGCTAGGGTTTGACCTTCTCGCCTTCCGGATGTGTGTGATAGGATTTGGGCTTCTGGGTTTATTGTGTTGAAACTACTGTGATTGTTGATGAAGCTTTGTATAGTATTTCTTAGTCTAACATACCATTTGGGTTCCTTCCTTTTGTTCGTTTTGTTATGGAGAGCTCCTATTTGGTGCCATTCAAGTGCTTTGGTACGGTAAGTGTTGAGGATCTGGTCTGCCCATATTATTCTGTGTGTTCTGAGGCCTTTACGGATGGAATTATACCATGATGTTTCTACGATGCTTTCGATATATGTTAAGTTTTTTTCATGTTCACTCATTACTGTATGTCGACCTATTGTGATATTTTGCTTTTGTATAAGTTGGAGTATGTCCTGGATGAAGTTCGTTCGGTTTGGGTATACCTTGGGGCAATGCTCGAATATGTCTTTTCCTTGCCATGCTGTCCATTGGAGCTGTTGAGTCCTGAGTCTTATTACTTGTCCTGCCAAGTTGTGGCTTTCATATAGCTCCTGTAAGTTGTTGCAGTGTTTTTGAAGTTGACGGGTACTTGCTTCCATAAGATTGTATTGTGTACTAAGGTGTATCGTAGGATTGGGAGCTGAAGATGCGAGTTTGACCCTTTTTTTGAAGCTCGATCTAACTTTCCTATCTATCCAATTCAGTTCATGTTCTGAAAGTACTAAATCTAGTAGTAGGTATTCAATCGAAGGAAATAGGACATGGTTGAGAATATATCCATGCATTTTGTCTGTTATCTGTTTCTTCCCTAGCAGGTTACTGATCATGCATGTCTTTCTTTTTATTAGTCCTCGCTGGTAGTTTTTTCCTTTGACTCTTTCATGCCAGACTCCGAGTACTCTGATGGCTTGTGTTTTCGATGCTGGAGTGATGATTTCACCTTGGAATATAATGTCTTTTTGTGGAGCATTCAGTATTAAGAGTTCTGACTTAGTTGGGTTGACTGTGATACCGTTGAGATGGTAGAAAGATGAACACACTTTGAGGATCTTCTCGAGCTGTTCTCTGGTTTGGGTGATTATGGTAGTGTCATCCATATATGCGGCGATGGATATGTTGAGACTATTTGTGCTTTCATTGTCAAGTACAGGTTTGTTACTTTTCATGCTGTATCCTTGCATTTTACTGATCGTTGAGATGAGAGGGTCATAATAAATTCTCCAGAGCAGGGGTGATATTGTGTCTCCTTGATCAATTCCTCCTTCGACGTTGTATGAATCAGTGAGTCCGAAGAAGGTGATGACCCTATTAGTTCTGTCTGTGAAGCAGTCTTTGATTATTTCAATTATTTTTTGTGGGATTTTTATTCGTTGGAGTGCTGTGATTAGTCTCTGTGTGTTTACCGAGTCATATGCTTTACTCATGTCCTGAAAAATCATGTGACACTGTTTGTTTTTTTCCCTGGCCTCCTCGAGAATTTGGTTGATGATTGAAATCGGCTCACGGGTGCTGTTTCCCGGGAGTGCAGCCCAGTTGTTTTCAGACAGGATGGGATGTGTTTGGAATATTTCTGTCAGCCTATTGCAGATGATCTTAGTGAATATCTTTTTAATAGATTCTAGAAGGGTTATTGGTCGTGTAATATTGATGTTGTGTTGCCAGTCTTTTGGTTTGGGGATCGGATATATCGTGCCTTTTTTCCATTCCTGGGGGAGCTTCCCTTGATGCATTATGTTGTTGAACATGCAGGTCATCGTTTCAATAGTTTCAGTGTTAAGATGTTTGAAAACTGTGTATGGTATACCTGTTGGACCCGGGGCTGATTTGTTGCTCGTCTTGCTAATGACTTTTTTGACCTCCTCTATGGAAATGGGTGAGAGAGCTGGTGTGTACCAGCCAACTTTCTATTAATAAGAAGCAAACTTTGTATTTATTAAATTTAACTTTCATTAGAAAAAATAGAAAGTAAATAATTATAATAGATACTTTAAAGAAATATTCTAGACAAGTAGAGAAAATGTTTTAAAATTATAGTATTTAAGACTTCAATATTATTATTAATTCAATAGCAAACTAACCAATTATAAAAAAGAATATTTCAAAATATAGAAAAACTGAAATAGATCTTTTCAACTTTCTAGAAAATTGAAATTATATAGATATTCAAAACTCCTGAAAAGAAGAAAACAATACTTTTATATGAATAAACAATATATTATATAGTAGAATTGACTATATTTGATAAAAAAAATCAGTTTAAACAACATATAGTATATAATTTCAAGAATATTCTAGTTAAAACATTAACAAGAAGTGACCATATATTATTACTAATAAAAATAACAATAAACAATCTACTGAAAAATCAAATTCAAAAATAATATAGAACAAAAAAAAAAAATAATACCTGATCCTATAAACTCTACAGCTGAATAATGGAAAAAATTCAAGTATAGAATAGAACTTTGACTTTTTAATATAAATCCATAGAATTGTCAAAAACCAGAGACCAATATTCAAGAATATAAGAATAATTATATAAATTCAAAGTAATAATTATTAAGAGTGTATACAAGCATTTGAAAAAGAAAAAATCTATTCCACTTTCAATAAAAAGACTAAAACAGAATTAGCAATTTCAAGAAAAGATTTTGAAGCCTATAAAAAAATAAATAAAATTAACTTTCTATTAAAGAAACTACAAGTGAATTAGAATATAATAGTTTTAAATTATATAGAAAAGACTATTACAAACTTATATAATCTATATTAGAACCTGTGGATCAATAGTGCAGTAGATATGTTTCCAGGTCATTATTCATAAATTACTGGTTTAATCCCACTTCAGAATAGTATTTACAATATAGGTTGCATTGTACAAGATGTATGCTTAATACCATATACATACTTGTATACAAGAAAACCTATAGAAATTTACTATTTGACCATGGTATAATAAATCAGATCACACAGATTCTGATTGGTTTTAGTATTAGAAAAAGACCCCATAATGTCATGTCACCTGAAATATGTTAAGACTCCAAAGAAAGCCAGAAAATACAATAATAAACTTAAGATTCTATCAGTTTCATATGGAAACTTATTTCTTTTTCAAAAAACCATTCTTATAGAAGGCTGAAAAACTTTGGTCGCTATTATTAGTCAAAAAAATATAAAAGACTAGTCACATACTGGGAGACACATATGTCGTTGTTATCAATAGCTACCAGAGGATGTGGTCCTATAAGTGTTGGAGGGCTTGCTGAAATACAATAGGCATGATGAAAACTGTAGGAATGGACACATTTGGGAGAGACCAATGGCCTTATGTAATATTCAAGAAAATTTTTTGTAGGCTATATTTAAGAGTGGTTAAAAATGATCATTGAAAGACTCAGGTCACTAATATGGCTCACCAATGGCTGCCGGAGATCTACCTGGAACTGCATGAAGACTAAGGATATCAATAGACAACCAACCTCTAAGGATTAAGCACAGCAAGTATGTTTCATAATTTGAACATACCCAATTAAAGACAGATCCCACAAATCAAATACATATCAAAAGTAGTTCCTTGATAAAGAAGTAATAAAGAAGTCATCTGATGGATTCTTGGAATATCAAGCAGCTCGGGCATAGTAGAGTAGCTAACAAAGATAATATCTTTAACAAGTAAAATCGGATAAAATTTAATTGGATAAAATAGATAGTATAAGCTAATAGTTATAAGAATCACTCTTGTAAAACAAATTGTATATCATGTAATATCTTATTAATAAAGATCTAGTCGGTATAACTAATTAAATAAATAAATAAATAAAAATAATAATATATATTAGAAAAATTTTTATTAGAAACTGATTTCTTTCTAAACATCAAAAAAAATCCCAAACCAATTAAGGAATATTACTAGAATAGTACATATTTGTAAAAAAATATATAAGAAAAAAAAAGCCTTTTTGTTAAAAATCAAATTAAAAAGGCATTAGACAATAGATGTGAAGATCTTAAGATCAATAAAAACCAGATATTAAGTATAGTTTCGAATTAGAAAAAATTTAAAATAACTTTAGACCATATATCAATTACAAATCAAGAAAAAGTAAAATATATAGTTACAATTCACAAACTATCAAAAACATGGTAGAAAACTATTATTAGAAAGCTTTTAAAAAAAGAAATATCAATTTTAAAAGCCTAGACCTTTCATAAAAAAAAAATACCAACCCAAGAAATGGATTAATCCAAAATAATATCTACTAATAAAAAAAAAATTAAGATAGAAGAACTAGAAGATATCTTACAACATCTTTTCAATAATAAGAAAGTTAGTTCTTTATATATTAGTTATGAGATGCTCAAATATTTGAGTTCTAAAGAAAAAGAAATATTATGTCACCTTTTCAACAAAGTATTAATTACTGATTGAAGTCCCAAAAATAGAAAAGCAGTAATATATATTTTATTTTCAAATCCAAGTCTTAAAAGTGTAAACTCAGTAACATAAAATCTATAGTTTTTTTATAAATAAACAGAAAATGTTTTATCAAACAATACAAGATCTTAAAAGACTTAAACTTTGCAAGATTGCAAGGAAAAAATACAACAGAACCTATTTATTTTCTAAATAGTATATATAAAAAAGTCAGAGAAAAAAAAAAGAAGTTATGGATAAAAATGGGTTCCTAAAAGGAGAGATAAGAATAAAAATCAAATGTCCTTTACTAATAAACATTAAAAATTTTAAATTAATAACTATAAAAAACTACTCACAATTGTTTTCTATTATTCAAATCATTGATTTATAATATTTCCTTACTTTTATTTCTATTAAAGTAAAGAGCTATAAATTTTGTTCCCCAAAAAGAGACATAAGTAATCTATGAAATTTTATATGCTAAATACTTTAGGGACCCATAATTAGTTATAGATTCTTTTTTAAAATATGGCTAAAGCATATTATATAATAAGTCTCTATATGTTGAAAAAAGCAATAGATTGAATTCAAATATCTATAACTATCAAAGAACTTATAATAGATCTTTTTAAGGATAGAAGTTGTAATATTATTCTTCCCAATAAACTCTTTAATTCAATAATAACAGAAGATAATATAGATTAGAAAGAAACAATATTTCTATTACTATAAAGAATTTTTTATAACCCTTTGTTATACAAAATCTAAAATAATATTAATTTTAATTATTCTATAGAAGAAGAATGGTTATTATATTTTCACAAACCTAAGTAAAAAGTCAAACTTTCTTTAAAACAAGCTATGATTACATATATAAATGATATAACCTAAATTATCAAATCTAAGAAAGATATAGAAAAGATTTTGAAAAGACAAAAAAATTTTATATTGACAATGATTCTCAAATCAATATTAAAAAATCTATTTTTTTTATTATCAATCAAAATCCTTATTAATTTCAAACTATTCTATCTAAAATAGAGAGTATCTTAATTTACAAAATTAATAAAAAAGATTAGATAAGATTTTTAGATATCTGGTTCAAACTCAAATAGGATAATAAAAATATTATTAATTTAATAAAATCAGAAATTAGAGTAGTGATACAACCAATAAACAAGAAAAGATTAACAAAAAAGCATACACAATATATTATCAATAGAGTTTTGATCCCAAGACTCAAATATAAATACAATATATATATTTTAATAAAAAGATATATAATAATCTCATAACTATATATAGAAAGATATTTAAGAACAAAACTTTAATCTGTAAAATAATATCAAACAGTTGCATACATAACAAAAAAATATATGGACTCAAAAGTATTTGAGAAATATAACTGGAAAGCCATGTATCATATTTATTCTATTAACTTAATAACATCAATGTTTCTGGAATTGCTACTATAATTTATTTAAAACAAAACTAGATTAAATGCTAGGAACCAGGCAACATTTTAAAGAACTCAATAGAATTGGATAGTTTAATTAAGTAAAACTTTATAGTAACAATATTGGCTCTTATCAAAAAACTATAAATTTCATTTTAAAGTTAGAGATAAAAGAATATATTTAGCTAGCAAAGATATACTGTATATCAAATTCATTTTGCAAAATAACAAAGAATATGAAAAAGCTACTGTATTTTATCTTTATAAAAGCACAAAATTATGTTCTTGGATCAACTTATAAACACTACTAAAAAATACTTAGAGACTGGAAAATGATTCAAACCTTTTTTAATAAATGTAAAGAACCAGTCCTTTTCTGATACAAAAACATTTAAAAAGAAGTAACAAAAAATCTGAATCTGTTATAGAAATCATTATAAAATATAAACTGATGCTAGTCAAAATTATATCATTAAATAGCTGAATTATTGTCAAATTTGATTGTTGCCACTTGATATATTACTATTTTGACCATAAAGTGACAATCAGAAATTTGACAATCAAAATATTCGGCAATCAAAAATTTATTAATTAAAAGTTTACTAATAAATTATCAAAAAATTCATTAACAATTTGTCAAATAATTTATTAACTATTCAGCAAAAACAAAATTATTTATTAGCAATTCAATAAAAATTGGACATTAATTTATTAATAATTTATTAAAAATTCATCAAAAATTCATCAACTATTTATTAAAAATTTAGCAACTATTTATCAAAACTATTTATTAAAAAATTTATTAACCATTTGTTAAAAATTCAGCAATTATTTATTAAATTATTTATTAAAAATTCATTGACTATTCATTAAAAATTTGACAACTATTTATTTATTATTTAACAAAAATTTATAAAACTTGTAAAAAAAATCATTTATATTTATAAATTATTTGATATAATTTATATAATAATATATAATTAAACCTAGATAAAGGCATCTAAAACACAACTGATATTGTGCAAAAATTATTGGAGAATCTGAAATATGATCAAACCATGCATTGGTGTTTTCACTATCATATATGAATGAATATTTGGCACTACCTAAGGGGTTTTAATGAATATTCTGAATGAAATTTTCTTCCCCCTGAAAAAGTTGCATAGCAAGAAATTGTATATATAGATTAACTATTCCATTTACTCATTTATTTTCTGACCTTCCTTCTTCCCCCCTATAAAATTTTTTTCAGTACTAGTGGCCCTTTGCTGGTTCTCACTTCAGAGACAGCAACATGCCTGAAGTTGACCAGTATAGTTATATCGCAGCTTTTTAGATTTACAATTATATTTTTAATATGTATTATATTGACATTTAAAAATTATATCTAATAAAGTAAAGATTGAGCTGATGTTTAAAAAAAAATAATAATAATAATAATAATATATAATTAATTAAATTATAAAAAACTCTTTCTACTGATTCTCTGCCTACACACAAAAAGATGTTCACAAGAAAATTTTTATTTCTTTGCTAATAAAGTCTTAATATTATTTCCAAACCAACTTGAAGTTTACTTTAAGAGATACTCCTAAAACCCTTTTCTTATTTATATTCATCTTCAAACAAAAACTTGGCTTCCTGTAACCTAAAAAAGTCAAGAAATATCTTTTCTACCTATGGCAAAAAAGTTTTACAAGTAAGAAAAACTAATAGTATAGTATTTGAAGCCTTTTATATTAAAATATCTGTATTTATAGAGGTTTCTAATAGTAGAAGGTAATGAACATCAAACTATATTTTAAAGATGTTTACCCATTGTATCTTTCTTTTTATAATCACTCAAAATTTTTTAATTTTCTAAGAAATTTTGTTTATTTCAGTTTGATCTTGAATTTTAGGTGACACAATCCATTGCAAAATATGATTGATAAGCATGAAATACATTAATAACTGAATATAACCAAGTACTTACTGATCACCTCACCTGTTCTGATAATGTTATTGATAATATAAAGAGTTGATTGATATCTTATTCCTACCTCACTTCTTCAATTGGGTTAACCTATAGATCAAGTTCTATAAGATCAATAAGATATGAGCAACAAGTCCCTAGATAATAAAAAAGCTACTATTTGTTTAAGCTTAAATCTTTTTTTTTTATTATTCTGATTAAGCAAATTTCAAGACCAAGGACTCTTTCTTATTCCAGTTAGATAATAATACTGAATAGTCTTTAGCTCATGCTAAGCTTCAACTCTTTAGTTACAGTTGAGAATACATTTTTCCAAAAGTTGTTGAAGAATATTGTAATTGATAAGGATTCCCATTACTCTTGAGACTCTCCTACCATTATTAAGCAAAAAAATTGTTAGGTAATCTAACTTTTTGAGTAATAAAAAATATTCATTAGTAAAATTCCTTTAACTAGATGTGGCTGCTGAAAGGTGTCATACTAAAACAATATGGCCCAGTCCTTACTGGGCCATATAAAAACCTAAGGTCCACTATAAGTTGTCCTTTTATCACAATTGGATAAAAAATTACTATACAAAAAATGTTGAAATCAAATATGTCCTGGAAGTAAAGGTTTCCACTAGATAATAAGTCTTTTCAAACAGTATATGAGAAGAAAATCAAGATCAAGAATGAATAAGTTTTTCGAATAGTTAAGAGAAGAAAGAATATTTCAATTGGGCATTTATTATTGAAAAAAAGTTTTGAGAAATAAGTCTTTAAAGGAAGCTAAAGAATTTTATTTCTTTTTTTATTTCTTAATTTTCTTATGGTTCACTTGGACATTTTTAGATATACTCTTTTTCCTTTTTCAACTTATCCTTTTGTGGTTTTCTATATTTCAGTAACCTGGTAGGATATTCAGCAGTGACAATATACTAATAAGAAAATAGTGAACTAGAAAGGTCTTTACATAAAGTTTACTATGAAGTGAAATATTGTTTTCAAAGTAAATCTTAGAGCCTATTATTGCCTATGACAAGTTAGTTAGATTTGATATTAATGGTTAGCTGTATTATGTATTATACAGCTCAAATAAAAAATGTACTTATATTTTGAATGGATTAATAAACTATAATCTAGTCTGGCTATAGGTACTTAAAAAAAAATAATAATTAATTAAATTATGTATATTATATTATAGTTTGTATTATCAAGTAACACATCAACTCTTTTCACTGATCCTCTAACCACACATAAAAAAGATATTCATAAGAAGTTTTCATATTTTTTTGTTAATAAAGTCTTAATACTCTTTTTAAACCAACTTGAAAAAACTTTAAGAGTCATCACTACTTTCCTTCCTTCTTATTAATATTCTTCTTTAAACAAAAACTTGACTACTAATAACTAGAAAATCAAGCAATACCTTTCCTACCAAGGGCAAGAAAGTTCTGAAAAAAAAAGAACTAATATGTCATTATCTTATATTGTAGAGAAACAATACAGAAGTATATTAATGATGAGAGACAATTTTCTTATTCACTTATCATCTGTTGACTTCTTATAATGCTCATTCTTGATTTTTTTTGGGAAATTTTGCCTACCTCAGTTTGACCCTGAATTTGGAGTAGCACGAAGTTTCTCATACCATGATTGAACAAATAAAACTCACATTAGTAAAAAAAGTAAACAAGCTTCCATTGATTATATCATGTATTTGAATGTATTTTCTTAGCTTCATAAGAACCTGGGGTCCACTATAAGTTATTTGGTTTTATGTAAGGGTGGATACAGGACAAGAAATCTTTGACATTAGTGGTATCTTGAAAAGAGAACTGTTAAAATAGAATTCATTAGATAGTTAACAAAGATCTCTTCCTCTTTCTCCTTTCCAACAGATATACTAATACCCGAAACAGTATTCTTTTGAAGAGTTTTGATACTTCTACTTTTTCATTATATACTGACACATCTTTTGAATTGTTGTGGGTCACGTGAGTGACACAATTTATATGTAATAGTCTAGAATCCAAAAACCTGAAAGTCTGACATGAAAGATAAGCATCACAAGATATGAAACTATAGATTGGAACTTGGGTACTAATAAGAGAACTATGTGTGTCTTACAAAGTATAAAAAGTTTAACAAAGTTTAGAATTAGCATAGCTGATTATAAAGTAGATAGTCCATTATTAGTTAGAAAAGTATAAATAACTTATCAATGCATACCAAGAAGGTAGTACTGAATGTGTTAGGAAACAGCTCTCATTGTAAATAGAGATAAGAGTTAGTGAAATACAAAACAAACAAAATACAAATAAAAAGACACTTATTTTTGACCAAGTCAATTACCATATTTCTACCTTCTCTAAGTGTTCTTTATAGAAGGTATTCTCTTCTTTGTATCAGTTATAAGTATTTGTATATCATCTGGATTACATAAGGTGTTACAAATTAGCAATAAACTTATCAGGTTAGGTCATGACAGAATATAACCACCTCTTTTAAAATTTTTTCTTTGGAATGACATGTTTAATCTGAGCATATATGTTAGGGGAAATCTAGAAGGATCAATGAATTTTTTTTCCAGTATATGAATTAGATTAATCCAAGTTATTCTTCCTGATAACAAGCCATCCCATAGATTGGAATAATTAGAATCTTACAATATAAAGATACTGAAAGCAACTAAGGAATAGGCAATATGCTCTTAATTGATGAAGCCCTCAAAGAGTAATCAGCTTATGGAATCAAAGTGATAGTAGTAGCATAAAATTTTAACTCTCATAGACAACTCTAGAAATATTTTATTAGTAATTATTTCTTATACTTGCATTAAGCCATGACTTGAAAGTTTAATAAAACAAGGTTGAGTCATCATTTCAAAAAAAAAAAAAATTATAGTTTGTATTATTCATAATTTATAAATATAACCTCAATTCAAAAAAATTCACATATAAGTTTATTAATTTTTTTACTTTATTGCTGATGAATAGTTGCCAAATTTTTAATAAATTATTAATGAATCTTTAATAAATAATTTAATAAACAGTTGCTGAATTTTTAATAAATAGTTGCTGAATTTTTAATAAATAGTCAATAAATTTTTATAAATAGTTTTAATGAATAGTTGATGAATTTTTGACAAATTTTTGATGAATTATTAATAAATTAATATCGAATTTTTATTGAATTGCTAATAAATAATTTTGTAATAAACTTTTAATAAATTTTTGCTAAGTAGTTAATAAATTATTTGATGAATTGTTAATAAATTTTTTGACAAATTGTTAATATATCAATTTATAGTTGAATTATATAGTTATCAATTTATTTATATCATTTTTTTACTTAATTGTTTATTTTTTGCTAAATGTTATATGGGTGATAATATGTTAAATATTTTTTTTTAACTAGTATAAACAAACTATAACTTGTAAACAAAAATATTACTGATAAACTTTAATAAAAAAAACATATTGGATAACATATCCTACTTTCTTAACTATTATATTAAGAAAGTTCACATTTCCAAATAGCAAAGCCTATTTTATATCATATAAGCTTCAATATAACTCTACTAGCAACTGTTTTTTACTATATTCAGAAACAACAGCTCAATCAGTTAAGATAGCTTTCTCTCAAGTTTATTTTCTTTCTTAACTAAATAAATAAAAAAGTTTAAGAAAAAAAAAACAGATTCTTTTTTTAGATAATTCTATAAATTGGCAGTTATCTATAGATCAATAAGTAGAATTTACACCTACTATTAAATCTATAAAAATAGAAGTTCATATGAAAAGCTGAAAAGTTGCTTTGATTAATCAAACTATTCAATCAGAGGAATATAGAGAGAAGCTCATAAATATTCTAAAATATAATAAAATACAAGTAAACAATCATTTTATTTTTTATACAAATGGTTTCTTCAAAAAACAAACCAAAGATAATAAACTAAAGATGACTTTTAATGAATCCTACTAGTAAATGATAGAATAATTAAGCAATTCTATAAGAGTATTAATATGGTTATCAACAATAAAAGTATAAATATTAACTATTCTTACTGTATGATATATAGCTTTCAAAATACAATAGTCTTAATTAATACAAATTGTAATATAGCAATTAAAATATGAAAGTCTATATGTTTACAAATAAACACATCAGTTAGAAAAATGAATAAAAATATTAATTGGTTACTATGAAACAGAATCAAATATCTAATAATAAAGAAAGATTTTACCATGAATATCTCAAAGATTAAGGTACATAGTGTTGAACTATAATATTTCGCCATATGATCTCCCTAGTACCCAGGATGATCCCAGTACCTCAGATCAACATATCACGATCCTTTTGGTCAC
>CAJVPT010005432.1:0-12189 GCA_910592055.1 Acaulospora colombiana | reverse complement strand
AAGATATATAAGACAAATATTAATATTTTAAATAAAAAAATTTGAGATAAATTTAATTAGTAAAAAATGTTTTCACAGTAAAAAATTTGGTTGCTATTATATTTTTATTCAACTATATGTTACTAAAAATAAATTAATTAATCAGGAATTTTTTGAGGTAGATCTTTTGGTCAAAATTTGTATATTATATTCTTATTTTTGGTTATGAAATTGACTTTTGGTTATAAAAATTGACTTTCATTTATAAAATTAACTTTTGATTATAAAAAATTGACTTTTGGTTATAAAATTGACTTTCGGTTATAAAAAATTGACTTTTGATTATCAAATCATTTATGTCTATAAAATTGACTTCTAGTTATGAAATTGACTTTCAGTTATAAAAAATTGACTTTTAGTTATAAAATTGACTTTTGATTATAAAAAATTGACTTTCAATTATAAATTGATTTTCAGTTATAAAAATTTGACTTTCAGTTATAAAATTATGTCCTATAACCTAAAGTCTAAAGAGGACATAATCCATTTTTGATTATAAAACTTTTGGTTATAGAACATAATGTTAGACTTTAAGGACCCATTATTATCTGTAGGCAATAAAGTTAACAGTTGGAAGGGTCTTTACCTGAATTGCTAATAAGTGATAAATTACTCTCAAAGTTATATTTAGAGTTTTAATAATTCTTAAAATAGAGATGGATAAGTTAAATAGAGACTTAGCTTTAGTGATACATTTTTTAATATAAAATATACATATGTTTAATAAAGTACACATATCTAATTTGACAAAGGGTTTAAAAAAAAACAATTATAATAGTTTATAAAAATTTAAAAAAATGATTATATAAAATAAAAATTATAATATTTTATAATAAAGTTTGATTATAATAGAAGATAAAATTTTTAGATAGTTGTAAAATACAAAAATTGTCAAATAACTTGAAAAAAACTAAAATATGAAAAAATGGGATATAAAGCAAAGTAAATATTTTAATTATTATAATATTAATATTAGTAAAAAATATTAGAAAATCTATAAGAAGAGCTCAACTTTTAGAAATCCTTTATACCAAAGTAGTCCTAGAAAAAACAATAAGCAAAACAATTCATATAGACTTAGTAACTATACAATATGATAGAAGACAATTGGAAGAAATAAAGATAGAGAACTGGGAGGAAAAGTTTATTAAAGAGAATATTAGAAAAGGCATATATCAAACTCATCTAATTGAAATACTCAGGTGCAACAGGGGGATAATAGCAATAATACAATAACCTTTTATACTAATAGATCCTTTATTGATCATGGAAATGAAAACATAAAGATGGGTATGACATGAATATAAATTGAAGAAGCAAGAAAAGAAAGCAAGTTTCAAGTAGGGATAGCTAATTGGTCTTTATCTATAAAAGCAGAACTAGTAGCAATAGTCACCATACTGCTAGTAGTACCAGTTAATAGCAAAGTCAAGATCTATACTAACAGCTAAGTCTACATCTTCAAATGGAAAACTATAGAAAAGGTTGATTTCAAAAAAACCCACAAAAGATGGTTAAATGAACAAAATTGATCCTTGTAAGTATAAATGTTGAACCTGATAAAGAAAAAAGAATTAAATTTAAATCTTATCAAAATCAAAGTACATTTCAATATTCAATATAATGAGAAAGCAAATATTCTAACCAAAGAAATGTTAAAGTTTCCAACAATAAAATGATAAGATCTGGACTCACCTAAAATTATTATTGAAATCAAATAGCAAGATGTAGTATTGGATACTTCAATAAAGCAGTTTTTCAAAAAAATCAATGCCAAAATAATGATATACCAATGGACAACTCAAAACAAAATAGACAAAAAATGGATTATCAAATTTAAGACTAGCACAGGCATACATAGAACCTAGTTTGAGAACAAATAAATAATGTGCACATATGAAATACTTCTTTTAAAGAATTATAAAGAAAAAGTTTTCTTGTTAAGATGACCAGTGATAAACTATCCATGTTAACAAAGCTAGCTATAAAAAGATCAGACTTATACAAGTAAGTGAAATGTTTCGCATGTAGATAGCAAGAAGAGACAATAGAACACTTGCTAGAATGTTTAGCATACAAAACTCAGTGGCAAGAAGCCTGGCAGAAAGGTATGAAAGATATGATGCAAGGTTTCAACAAACTTCTGGCAGATAGGAAAAAGGAGTCGAAAAAAAATAGATAAGTCTGATAGTTGATAACAGAATAGAAAGAAGAAAAATGGATAAGAAAATAGCTCAACTAGTGGAAAGGATCTCAAACACTGATCAGAATATACTTAGCTTCTATATAGAACTAATTGAAAAAGATCTAATAGGTGAGATAGTAGACTCAAAGTACTATAGAAAGAAAATTGCTAAAGAAGCAAAAAAGTGAATAATAAAGATGTAGAAGAAAACACATAACCATTTCAGAAAAAATTTTTGGAATGTCAAATAAGAGAAGGTGATAGAGTGAAAACAGATGTTAGGAATCAACAGAGGTAATAAAATCAAAAAGTTGACATATTTACAGAGGCAAAAAAGTAGAATTAAAGTATCAAGAAATTGATCATATCAAGCATTATTAAGGAAAGAAGAATTAGAAAATATGATGTTCAAACAGGTTCTACAAGATGGGACAAAATATAGGATGAAATAGTTGGATTTTAATCTCTGTCAAAACTCAAAAGAGTGATTTGTAATAGTGTTCTGCAGACAATAATGTTAGAAGTTGGAAGGATGTTTATCTGAACTTCTAATAAAATAATAAATTACTTTTGAAATTGTACTTAGAAAAGAAAATAATCAAGACAAGTAAGTTAGTTAAAGAATTAGCTTTAGCATCTCATGTTATATATATAGCTTACAAATGTTTAATAATGTATATATAACTAGCCTGACAGAGGATAAAAAAATAAAAAAATAAAAAATAAAACACTTGTTAAAATATTTAATCTATAAGAATCAATTATAAAAAATATAAAAGAAAGTAATAAATAGAATTCTTAAAAATTTTAAAGAGTTTTTATAAGAAAGAAAAAAAAATAGAAAAGAAAAACTTTAATTAATTAATTATAAATAACCAAGAAGAATAAAAGAACTTAATAAGTAAATCTTAAGACTAATAAAATAGATTTCAAAAATTAATTAAGATATTCTAAGTTTTTATAATAATCTTATAAAAAATAATCTTATTTTAAAAATAATAGATTTATAATAGTATAAAAAGTAAATAGAAAAGAAACAAAAGGATAAATACTAAAAATATACAAATAAGTTTGTAAGTAAGTTTGAAAAAAATTCTAAAACACAAAATATAGAAAATAATTAAATTAAAATAAGTATCTGAGATTTTTAAAAAGAATAATATAAAAAGATTATTTAATTATTTAGATTAGAAAACTATATTTTTAAGAATAAAAAAAATTATTATTAAAAGAAGAAAAACTAGAAGACAAAGGTTTGAAAAAAATTATAATAAAAGAAGTTAGATATAGAATAAAGTGATTAGGTTTTAAATTTTATTAAAATTTTATATAATAATCTGTAATAATAATTTATAAACAATAAATTAATAATTGAAAGATTCTTATTTAAACTTGTAACAGAATAATTAATTATTTCTAAAATTGTATTTAAAGTTTAAAGGAAGTATAAAATAGAGACAAGTAAGTTAAGTAGAGATTTAACTTTAGTGATATATTTTATAATATATATATGAATATTTAATAAAGTATATACTATATATTTAATATAACAAAAAAAAATTTTTTTTTAAAAAAAAAACAAGTTATATAATTATTTATATTTAATTTTTACAATAATAAATATTAAAAAATATTTATTGGTTTTTTTCTGTTAATTAAATATTATCAAAAATTGAGGATAATAAAAATTTTAAATTGTTTTAATCGAATTATCAACTATTTATCAATAAAATTTCATTTTATTTATTATATAAATTATTGTTGATTTTTTTTTAATTCAACAATTTTTAATTTTAAAGATTAAATTAATATTTTAAACTTATTCTTTAAATTTATATAAATATGCATTAATATTTATAAACATATATCAAAATTTCTAAAAAAAAATTTTTTTTAATGAATAGAATTTAATTTTATTAATAAAATTTCGAGCAAATGGATAATTTAAAATCTAGAAATTAATAAATTGTAAATTTTATAAATCATCAAATATGTTTTTTGCATGATTTTTTAGATATAATTTCTTAATTTTATTATATATTTGTAAATAAATTATTGGGTGAAAAAAAAAATTTTTTTTTTAATTTCTCATATAATATTTATTTAAAAAAGGATTATATTTAAGCTTAAATAAACATAATATCTTAAGCATATATGCAATACATTAGATTAATGAATTTCTAAAACATTATATAAAAAAAAAGACTTTTATTTTTTATATGCTTTAATATAAAAAAATCATCGAGAGTTGCTTTTTGTCGTGCCTGTATATGCATTAATATAAATAATATAAAGTTGCTTGTATAGCTACATACACATGTGCATTTTGCCGGATTTAAATGTACGCTACACGAAAAAGCGTTTAAAATTTTCTTCAATAAATAACTGGTTTTCTTGTTTTTGGATATTAAAATGTCAATTTAATTAATGCGACTTATTTTGGAAATTTTAGTTTAAACTATCAACGTTGTTATAGCATATGATTAGCATTGTGTCTGTTGACGTTGACATAGTTTCACTGTGATACCGTTATGGACTAAAAACCTTAAAGCCATAGGAAACGACAGCATTGCTAAATTACGTAATTCCATGCAACGATCAATTGTAAACAAAGTATAATATATACGCTCGGTCCAAAGTTTTCGGACGTTTCTTTCTTAGCTTTTTTATTTTCCTTTAAGTTATTTAACCATGAACGGATCCAATCAAGGGGCAGAGAGTAAAGAAGTCCAAGATATACCGTTGTCCGAATCGCAAGGAGATAAAGAGTTGCAAATAACAAAGGTCAATAATGACAAAAGTTTAGAACAAAAAGAATATTCAAAGAATTTGCATATTAATGGACAAAAAGTATTGGTGGTGAGACATGAAGATGAGATTGAAGAGGGTGAAATGGCATCGGATTACTGCATCATCGGATCTCCAGAACATGTAAGCACGAGTTAAAGTCGTTTCCTCACCATACAGATCACGTGAGTATATAAAATAAAAAAAAATACCGATCTCGCTTAATCGTTAGATCGCGGCATTAAGATTAAAAATCGATGAGCTTAAGAATAAATCCGAAAAATACGAGCAAGAGCACACGAAACTCGAACAAGAACGCAACGAAGCGCGGTTAAGATCTGAAGAAGGTAAATCATAACTTGTGAATCAAATATTATTTAGGTATTTAACGTTATTATATAAATATATTAGTTGGACAGCAACTTGACGTGCTCGTAGCCGAACTTGCACAACTCGGTCATGGAGATTCGAATTCAGAGCAGACCATACACGCGACAGTACATACATTCGGTCATCTTAAAAAACTCGAAATTATAGCAGACGAAGAGGAAGAGGAGATAAATTATGATAGGTTGATAAGAAAACCAAGAATACGGCAATATTGGCATGATGGGACTTTGCATAGGGAAGCTGAGGAGAGATCTTCCAGTTATACGGAACTATTTTGGGATTTAATATTCGTAGCTGTCGTGCAGAATTCGGGGCATTTACTAGTCGAGAATATTTCTGGAGAAAATTTAGAAAAATTTATCGTTACATTGTAAGTTTGAATTATTTTCTTTGCCCTATCAAAAAATACTTCTAATAGTAAGGTTTTCTATTTTGATAAGTTTTCCGATATTTCGAATATGGTTGGACCTTCATTATTACCTAAATGTGTACAGTACGGAGGATCTTGTCGAAAAGTTTTTACTTTTATGGGTGAGCGAAGGGTGTCGTAGACATTCGCATTTTTTTTTTATTAATAATTGATTTTATACCATGTATTAGGAGATGACATTAGTAATTGTAATGGGAACTCATGCATATGATATTTATGGCGAGACTAGTGTCATTTATTTTGGTAAGTTTCACTAGCAAGTCATTGATTCTTTCTTTCTTTAGAGACACTCTTTTTAAAATATATATATACTTTCAGTTTCCTATATAGTAGCCAGGATGACTTTTGCGTTATTGTATATAAATTATGCAATATCCATTCCAATGTTTCGCGCAGTGCTTGTTAATAATGCTTGGCAGATCATTATCCCTGCTGCCTTTTGGATCGTTTTTTTAACCGTCCCACATGAACTAAAACGTCCGGCAATATGGATTTCTATAATCTTCGGTAGGTTCAAGAAAGGGGAAATTCATTATAAATTGCGTGTGTGTTACCTGGTCATGACCGAATTTCTGGAATTTTTTGAAATAGAGTTGTTTTGGTTTATTATGATTCCTTTATATGGACGCTACTTCGTAAGAAAACCGGCAAATCATGTTCATACTCCGGACTTCAAGAGAGTTGATACTCCAGAGATTGGAAAACCATCAAAATCAATCGAGTCGACAGTAATCGATATCACAACACCGCACAAAGCGAT
This sequence comes from Acaulospora colombiana, assembly GCA_910592055.1. NCBI lineage: Eukaryota > Fungi > Glomeromycota > Glomeromycetes > Diversisporales > Acaulosporaceae > Acaulospora > Acaulospora colombiana. The sequence goes on along the minus strand of CAJVPT010005432.1, from coordinate 5,598 downwards.
GAAAACAAAAGGAACCGAATATCAATTTAGATGGAGAGATTTACTTGTAATGTTCGGCCCTTCAGAGTACATAGCAGCTTTGAACATAGAACATTGGAGTGAACGCCTTGGCATATTTGCTATCATTTGTTTAGGCGAAGGAGTAGGTGCATTTATTCATTTATCGGTGTCAGTTTTGTTATAGTAGTATTAATCTTTTTTTTTTAATGCAAATAGCTGTTTGGTATTGTATATACAAGCCTTAATTCAATCCCTGATTGGCAGCTTGGAAAGGTAACGATATCATTTTGCATATAACATACATTTTATGTATCTAAACAAGTTTCTCTCCGAAAAAAAAAAAGTCAATATTATCATTAGTGTTGGCATATAATTTACATTGGATATACTTTGATGTCGAGGCCAGTAGACAATACCTTCACGCACTGAGAAGGCATACTTTAACTGGCTTATCGTTTACGTTAGTACATTTTCCATTGGTAAGCGATTTTTCACTACATGCAGCGAGATGTTTGGATATTTTTATAACTAATTTTTCAATTAAATTAGAATACGGCACTAATCGCTTTTGGGTAAATACGAGTGATCATCAAGCCAACATTTTCTTTCCTGAAATCTAAGTTATATCCTATTCTATTGTATCCCCACGTATAATAGCTCCTCGTTGAATCAAATTGTAGAAATAAGAGATTTCCCGGGGGCTGGCGATGTTCCAATGCCAATGCAAACGAGCGACAATGTTTTGCAAGTGTTTGAGAAAAGTTTACAGTGGCTATTTTGTTGTTCTCTGGCTATTATCATGTATTGTCTCGTCGCAATCGGCCTCCTACACAAAGGATTGGATTCTGTTAATTACACGAAAATTTCAAAGGTAAAATTATTCTATCTAGGAAATGGTTCTTTATAGTTCATTTCTTTTAATACAGTATGTGTACTGCTCATTTCAGAAATATAGAATTTCCATCCGATTTATAATTGGAACAATCTTTATGGTTTTACCTCTGGCGGAACTAAACAGCGTGAACCTACTGGCAGTATTATCAATGGTTTCACTTTTACTTGTGATTGTTGAAACTTACGGAAGACTTCGTAAAGCCGATCCTCTATTTTATAACTGCGACGATGATACCATAAGTAGTGATAGTAGTCGGCGAGCATCTAGACGTTATATCAGGTGGAGATGGGGTTCATTGGATTTAAACAAAAGAAGATGGACCGTGGGCACATATAAAAAAGGAGAATCTACCAGAAGTGAGACTGAGACAGAAATTGTTAATATCGAGAGTGGCAATAAACAATAATATACAGTAATATTGTAATGCGAATAAATAAAAAGTAAATATAAATAATTATTTGGAACGTTATTTCATTGGCAGTTAAGAATTATATCATTTCGTTGCACAAATTTATGTATACGCGTGCATTGTGACTGCGGCAAAATCTGAGTCATGTGTGGAATTTTATTTCGTCTGGAACGTCTTCCTGCTAACCTCAATTCTTCCACGAGCGCATTTCAACAAGAATTATGGAATCAGTTAATTATTCAAAATAAGAGGCGAGGTATAACATCTAATAGCACCTTTGTTTATTTTGAATGATAGGAGTCGGTTATATTAAATGTCGAAAAATTCATGCATCCGTACATCAAGGCCCCAACGTCCAAAATCAATTTTCTAAATCATTATATTCAGCCATCACAGCTGAAAATTATGTCTCTATGGAATTCTATGGTGCGGTATTACACCTCCGTGGAAAATTCACTACTGAACAACCCCTAAAAAATGGTGATCAAGACGTCTTGTTATGGAATGGTGAAATATTTGATGGTTTGGAGGTATTAAGATGATTCATTTATGAAATCACACTTTTAAATTCTTATTTTTAAATTGTTTATAAAACAAGGTACCCGCGGAGGATAACGACGCAACGCATCTACTTGAGGCTTTGAAAAGTGATAAGGATTATGATGGCGATTGCATTGTTCTCAGTGTACTTCAAAAAATTGAAGGACCCTATTCAATTATTTACTGGCAGGTTCAACAAATGATATTATACTTATTTAAAAAGAATTCGGTTGTTCAGACATTCTAATTATTTCATCTACTTCTACTCCTTAGAACTTTAAACGCAAACTATGGTTCGGACGTGATTGTTTAGGAAGGCGGTCTTTATTATGGCACATTCCATCCAACGGAGACCATGGTTTTTTATTGACTTCTGTTGGATGTAAAATTCCCAATGGATCAACAAACATTAAACCATCTTATTTGCAAGAGGTTCCAGCCGATGGGATTTATTGCGTCGATGTGGGCACCATGTTATCTTCAGATCCATCGGGTGAATTTCTTGATCATTAGTTTATTCATAATATGAATTAATATTGATAAGTTTTCAGGACCTTTAGAACCCTTTGAAAATTTTTTGATACACCACAAATGGCGTAGAGCAACCGAGTTAATCAAGAATGAAAATTCTTACGTTCCGGCAAGGATCAAGATTTGGATTTTAAAATTTTTATTTAGTCAATAATCTATTCCTTATTTCCATTTTTTTTTCTTTTTACCTCAGATATTACCATTTGATAAATTAACTAGCATTCTCCCTGATCCATGCGAACTTTCTCTATTACCGTTATCGCTACCAGATTCATTCGTTCCATCAATATCTGCAGAAATGGAAGTAGCCATGAATTGTATGATCGATGAATTAGGAAATGCAGTTCGCCGACGTGTTATTAACATCCCGCGAATAGGGTAATTTAACATAATTTTTATTAAAATATACATATGTATATATATAATTAAATTTCTATAACTTTGTAGGTCGCCGAGCGATGCCAGAGTGGCAATATTATTCTCTGGCGGATTAGATTGTGCTTGCCTAGCAGCGTTGGCAGACAGGTATATTCCACAATGGGAATCCGTAGATTTATTAAATGTTGCTTTTGAAAATCTTCGAACACGACAAATCAAACCCGAAAAGAAGAAGAAAGGTTCCCAAAGCAGCGAAAACAATAGTTCGATATACGATGTCCCCGACAGAACTACCGGAAGGCAAAGCGTGGAGGAATTAAGGTATTTGTTGACCCGTATTGGTATTTTGATAGGACGTAAACGGTTAACGCGTCGAATATTTCATTTTTAGGAGAATTTCTCCGAATAGGACGTGGAACTTTGTTGAGGTGAATGTTCCCTATGATGAAGCTTGTGAACACAAAGATGAAATATTAGAGTTAATGGCGCCTTCTGACACCGTTATGGATTTGGTGGGTATATCTTTTTAATTTTATATTCAATAAATTCATCCACACACTAATTTAACCAAATCCAGAGTATAGCAATGGCATTTTGGTTTGCTGCTAGGGGCAAAGGTTTGTTACATGGCCTTTTATTATAATAAAACTTTATTATCTGTTATCTTATCCTCTTTTTGCATCAGGTCAAATGAGATGCCATAGCAATCCAGAGGTATGTTAATTGCTAGTTTTGTGCGATTGCATAAAAGTCAGCTATATATATATTATGAATGCATTGCTATTAATAATTTTATTAGAATATTATAGAATATGAAAGTAAAGCAAGGGTGATACTTGTTGGAGTAGGTGCAGATGAATTGTTGGCAGGTTATTCACGTCATCGTGAATCATTTAAACAAGGCGGCTGGGGAAAACTAATTGAAGAGGTGAAACTTTGAAGAGCCTACGCATCTTCTACGGCTTGTAGTCATTTTAATAAAGAAATGTTATCAACACAGGTACAATTGGATGTCGATAGGATCTCGACAAGAAACTTGGGTAAACTCATTATTTTATGAAACAAATATTAGCGCAATATTTACCAAACCAAATTAACATATGTTGTTGACATTAAAAATAGGTAGAGATGACCGGATAATCTCATCACACTCAAAAGAATCTAGATTTCCTTATTTATCAACAAATGTAGTTTCGTTTTTATGTTCATTGCCAATGCACATTAAGGCAGATATGAGATACCCAAGAGGTATGGGGGAAAAATTGTTATTAAGACATGTAGCAAGGAGACTGGGATTGATTGAAGCTAGTGTTCTGTGGAAAAGGGCCATCCAATTTGGTGCTAGAACAGCGAAGATGACAAACGAGAGTAGGGGTGAAAAAGGAAATATGAAAGTTAGTGATGAATAGTAATTTATTATAATGAACTTAAACCCTAGCAAAAACTTGCCATTCAGCCGGTAGCCGAATGGCTATCACTTGATGCTACCTTGAAAATTATATAAATTATCACATTCTATGTAAAAATTTTTATATAGGAAGAAACGGTTTAAAAACAAAAATATCGTAATTAAAGTTTATTCGTGCACTCAACGATTCTTTTACGCACTTTATATTAAAATAAAAATAACAAATCAAATTATCATGAGAGAATTATTATTCTTTCAAAACATTTATGGAATAAGTATTAAATATGAAGCTTAATGGATACAAATAATTATCTAGTTATTATATCAACAGAGATCTATAGTTGTATTACTAGAAAGATGCATAAAAAAGGCTTCTGGTCTAACTCCCATAAATGTCTCAAAATCCCTTTATCTTGATAATTTCCAGAATCCTAACTACCTTAACTTGAAATATTTCAATTCAGTATATATTAAACAAAATACTGTATATCTTTAAAATTACAGGTAATAACAATAAAAATAAAAAATTCTCTTTAAGGTTTAAGCAAAAATATAAAGGTATTTAGATAATTTAATCAACTCTTAAGAATTTGAATTATATATATAAGCTAGCTAGAAAATTGTTTCTTGAAAATTTGTTATTCTTCAATTAGTTTAAGACATATTAATATAATCATATATTTGATTATTTGGTCACCAGATAAATATGCTTACCTATAAAGTGATAATAGATCTATTTAAGTCCATGATAATAAATTATTATTAATTTATATACATATAAAAATATATAATATATATGGAATAATTGATATCTACTAGATAACAAAACTATTAATTTGTTAAAAATTCTTTTAATAAATTATGTAGATACTTAAATATCGATTATGATTTTTTAAAAAAATAAAAAATAATATTTTTAAAAATTAATTTTTTTAATTATTTTAATTATCAATAATATTATAAGAATATATTATAATTAAATATTAATAAAAAAATATTTATTTCATATAGTGCTACTTCTGTAATATTTATCAAAAAATAATTCAATAAATTAATAGTATAAAAAATCAATCAACTTTTATTATATTACTTTAGTTCTATTTTTAGATCATGTGACACATGTGATGCAAGGTGTATCTCATTGGTTCATAGGGTAGATCCAATTATTAGAACAAAGTAATGATTGATGTAGCACACATTATTTAATTTCATTATTTAATTTTCATATCTTATCTATATTTAGTTAGCAGGTTACCCAAGTGAGCAAGCAGATCTGGTATATTGACCTAATTTGACAAATCTGGTAGATTTTGTCACTTTGATTATTTTGGTCACCAAATAATAAATATTCAATTATATATATAAAAGCCAGTTGTTCAAAGCAGTTGATCCAATGTTTTATCTATTAAATTATCTTATCTTTGATATTATATATCT
>CAJVPT010005431.1:0-12190 GCA_910592055.1 Acaulospora colombiana | reverse complement strand
TTATATTTACTAAACTAGTCTGTATAGTATGTACCTGATGAGATTTAGTTTTACCCTCAATACTCCCAGATATTATTTGCTTAGATCTTGAAAAGGTACACTTTATCTTTTTTATCACTATTTATGACATCATATTAGTCCCATTTAACAGATTTTAATTTAAGCAGAGCATCATATTGGGATATCTTGAGCTAGAAGAGTGGAGGTTCTGGAAACTGCCAGGGCAGGAGATTTGTGTGGCATTTGTGATAGACTAGATTAGAAGTCTTTCTTCATGCAATCCTTCTAGTAGTACAACTATAGATCTTAACCTCTGATCGATAGAAGACCAGAAGTTCTATCTTTGTGTAGCCTAACCTGATTATAGCTTGTTCCAGATGATTGGATACGTCTTTCACAGGATAACTGGTAAACCTGATCAGAAAGGTAATTTTTAATTTTGGTCCTTAAGTGGTATTGAACTATAAATCTTGTAATTGCGATCTGGGAGCACTACTACTATACTATTGACCCACAGGTTTTTATTGAAAGTTTTAATAATTTTCAGAGTTCTCTTTCTATTTCTATTTTGTTTTTTATAATGTATTCTTGTCTATTGTTTATAGTCTTTACTCTATCTAAGACTATTTTGACTCTTTCTCTATCTAAGATTGAGTTGATCATTTTTCATTGATTGTCTTTGAGATTGTCATATCTCCATTCTAATACTTTTTTAATCTCTTTCTTTGTTTTTTTTATTTTTTTTATTTTGGCAAACTGTTTTGAATGTTTCAATTGTGTCCTGAATTTCTTTTTAAATTTCTGATCAAGTCATATTCTCTATACTATATTGTAGACATAAATTATCAATTTGGAGTTCAGGATAGTGTTTTTTGTTATGTTCTTGTGTCACTATATTGAGGGACTATATGTCTTCATGTGCTTTGGTCCGCTTTGCTTTTTTAAACAGTGTATTGAGTTTAATGGCTCTTCTATATTTAATGAATTCAGGTCTCAGTTGGTACTTTTTTTCCTGATTTGATCTTGTTTTTTTGATTGCCAATTTGGAGAAGGCTACTGAAGTTATCTGGTTTTCAAAGCATTCCCATATTTGATTTACCCATAGTTTTATTGATGTCTTGTTTGATTCATTTTTTAGTAGTGACATCAATTTTGTCTTGAATTTGTGATCTACACTTTTTTGATACTTTTTCCATTGTTCTTCTATGGATCCAATGATATCTATTACTTTGATGGTCTTGTTGGATTGATAATAGACCTTGCTTCTTGAGAAGAGGTTTTTATCTTGCAGTGTAACTGTTAACATCATATGATCACTCCCTGTTGTGTCAGAATATTCTTATTTTCAAAGAGAATTATTGAGAATTGTGTCATACTATAGGATATCCACAAATAATCAATTCTACTTTTACTTGTGGCATTTTGCCTAGTAGGTAATTTGTTTTTTCCTTCCCAAATTGTCTGTATGTCAATAAAGCCTTTATCTTCAAGAAAAGTAAAAAGAGAAATTTCTGATTTTCATGATGGTCTAAATATTGTCTTGGATATTGATGTTCTATCTTCCATGGGATTATATGTTGCATTGAAGTCTTCCATTATAATTAGATAAAATCTTTTTTCTAGTTTTTCTTGAATTAGTTTCTTGACTTTATTTTGACATTCTTGACTTTTTTTCTTGTCATTTGATAGGTATATCTGTACTATACAGGTTTTATTTTATTTTGCCCAAAAGTTGACTGCTATTATATATTCTTCTTATTTTTTGATCGATACAATTTTCTTTTCTAGATCTTTTCTTATTAGCAAGCTAACTCCTGCTCCATATGGGATCTCCTTATTTATACTGAAAAAGTGTTTGTAGAAGGATTGATTCTTGAAGGGCCATTTGCCATTGATGGAGGTAAGTTTTGTTTCACTTAATTCTACTATTTCTATTCCTTGTTCTTCTATATCTTTTAATAGGTTTTATTGTTTTATCATATCAGTTATGCCTTTTACATTATGTGAGCCTATTCTAATTACTCTACTTTCTGTGATATCTGTACTATATATATTATCTATCTTTGTTTCTACTTTTTTATCTTTCCCTTTGTTTTGGAATTTTGTTTTTTGTTTCTCTATAAATATTTCTAACTCTTTCTATTGCTGTTGCTTTATTCTTGTTGTCTCTATTCTTGTCCTCTGATCCTCTTTTTGAGTTGCATTATGGAAAGGACAGGAGGACCTACTGCCTTTGCATAGATTGTTTCAACTAGTGCATCTTTCAGAAGTAGTTTGCTTCCCTTTTGTCTTTTATCTTGAAGGATGGATGGTTTTCTATTATTAGTTTATATATTTTATTACTGGGTTTTTCTAGATTATCTCGAATCAATTGCAAGAGTTCTTGCTATACACTATTGCATTCATGATTAATATTGTCATTGGAGATCTTTCTATGTCTGTTTCACTATCTCTTTTTTTAAAGTTTAATGGTGTTCTGTTGCTTCCAGGTGCTGGATATCTTGAAACAAATCTTTTGGAAGTTTGATTCAATGTATTTCTTTCTTTTTTATTTTCTTCATTAGTGGATTCTTTTAAGATAGTCAATTCCAGATCAGAATTTGAATCATTGTCAATTTCTATAATTCTTTTCTGGATTGCTCTTGATATTATATTAATAGGTCTATTCCATTCTTCTATATCTAAATCTCTTAAGAAGGCTGTATAATCTTTAATGTATTTTGCACTCTATAATAGTTATAGTCCTTGTAGAAAAACATGTTGTTTACATGCTTTATTCAAATCTTCTTTGCTTTCAAAATATACTACTATAAAGTTGCATTTTTGCAATATATGGGAATCTCTTGGTGTATAATAGGCTTTGGCTTTTGTTTCTCCTATTGCTCTTGTTATCAAGCTTAAGTATATTTTATTTGTTGTAAAGAGTCTTGCAGAATAAGTATTTCATTAAATTATGATATCTGTAATATCCCTGTCTGATAGCTCTGCTTTGGTGAAAATTATTCTTACTATTTTTGTTCCTATTAAAGTCATCCATATATTTTCCAAGTTGGTATTAATGTGTTTCTATTTTTTGATACACATTTTCATTCTGATCTTGCCTTTTTGATAGCTATATATATTTAGATTTATAATTTTACTATATCTCTTGAGATATTCTTTCAGTTGAAATTGGATTGTTTTTTGATCTATATTTATAAAACTGATATAGAAGATCTTTTCGCTTTCTTTCAGTATTAGCTTCTTGAAAAATTTCTTTATATTATTTTGTTGATTTGGTTTTTTAAGTTGTGTATCCTTTTCTTTCCTGTTAGAGTTCAGTTATTGAATACTGAAGTTTTCTTCCTCATGGTTTATTTCTTCTATACATTTTAAAAGATCTTCTTCTTCAATAACATAAAAGGTTAACCATTTGCTACCATTTAGGAATTCTGTATACAATAGGTTTTTTTGTCCTGCTGGTAGTTTTAGCAGATCACTCATATATGTGAGTGTTTCTTCTTTAGTATTTCCTAAGACATTGATCATCATGATACCAATTTTGTAAGTTGCCTTTTTAGTTATATAATAGGGATTGTTTGTTGTCACTTCTTGACAATTTCTGGTGAAGTAAGTGTTGAGTTCTGCAATACTTGGATCCTGTACCTTCTCACGAATTTTCTTCATTATTAGATCTTCCTCCTCATTTATATGAGTTGCTGTCTCGGTTTCTAATATTTGTTTATTTTCTAAGTTCATGATAATTTTTATGGTTTGACAAACATTTTGTTTTCTCTTGTTACGGTTTCCTTTAACTATATTTAAATATTTGTCTTTTAGAAATTGTTGTTGTAGAAAAAAAAAACTTTTTCTGCAAAAATCTTCAATCAAAAAAATTTTCTTATAAGGCAATAAAACAAAATTTTAACCAGAAACAAAGCCAAAGTGACTGGGGCTCCTCCCAGGAGCCTCTCTAAGTCGCAAGATGAGTTCTCAATACTAGACTTTGTGCTCTCAGATGCCTCAATATCAAAAGTTTCAATAGTATATAAATATAACAAAACTTCAAAAGTATTTTTAACAAAGCTCACTAATGAAACTACCATTCCACTTCTTCTAAACTGCCCTGAATCATGGCTCATTCCCACCTGCAACACCAACTCTGGTGATCTTGAAGTCATCAAAATCAACTTCCTTAAAAAACAAACAAGAGTATCTCCTCCCTCTCTCCAAGTTTCTTTCCAGAAAATGAAACACATCGATATTAAAATTTTGAATGCCTTCATAAACTATCAAATAGGATTTCACCTCAAAAAAGATGACAGATAGCTTGCTGTTTAGGAAGTGATCAAAAATACCTTAAACTACAAGCTCCATTGGTCTTGAAATTGAATCTTCATCTTCAATGATGACAACCTTGGCACTTTCTCTCTCAAAAAAAAAGAAATACTGGCCCCTCTCCCAATACTCCAGTAGCATAGGACGATCCTTCTTGTACAACAGAAAATTCTCAAGGAAACCTCTCCCTAATGTGAATTGACACACAAATCATCCCCATGGCATAGACCCCATAGATCAGCCAGATATAGAAATAGATAAGCATTACACAAATAATACAAGAAACCTCCTTGATGATGTGATCAATACCCAATCATGGACAGACCAAGTAGACAGTAAAAAAACCCAACAAGTTTTCAAGAATAATTTGCCTCCTACTGCCGCAGATGCACAGTCACAAGAGACCCAGCCTATAGAAGAAAGTCCTCCAGCTCAAGAGAATCTAACTATAACAAAACAAGAAGGTATCAAAGAATCCTATGATAGTATCATATCTTGTGAAAGAAATCCAGAAGCCATAGTATTACTGTTTATCAAACTCAAAACTCTTTCTCAGATTTCCTCACCAATTACCATCAAAGCCATCCTAACAAAGATTGAGAATCAAGATAGAGCCTTTTTCTGATCCTTTGCAAAGACTGAAGCTATCAAGGGAAAACATTAAGTGGAATTTGAAACTATTGAAAAAGAATTTCATGACAACTATATAAAAAAGCACAATATTGGATATATTAACCAAACAAAAAAAAAAGAAAATCTGAACCATCCTAAATATATTCATCTTTGCAACATTTTTCCAGACCCATGACTTCTCCATATTCAAATTTTGGCAAGCAACTGAACTTCTAGAATATGGTTTCAACTTTTTTATGGATCCAACAAAAAAAAAAGTGAATTACAAAGAGCTCCTACAAGCAATGGAAAAAATAATTAAAAACAATCTTCCAAACTTACCAGAACATCCAAGTGAAGTCTCAACAAAAGTAAAAATCAAACTCCCACATGCCCTACCAGTTTAATTTCCAAGTCAAACAGGTCTTATGGCAAATGCCCTAAGGAGTTTTTACAACTTTAACCTTCTGCCTTCCAACTACTTCATAAAACTCCCTGAAATTCCCAATTACCCAAATGAACTTCCAGAAAAATGGCATGAAGTTTTTCTTATCAAAGAATGAAAGCAACTTAAATCCCTGGGTTTAATACTTAGAGAGCTTCATAACAGCTTCTATGTTTCCAATAAACTTCCTGAGAGCTATTTTGACCTGCTTCTATCCAAGAAGCCATTACCTATTACTTATAAAATGTTACCACAAGACCTAGCAATGATGTTTTCAATTACCAATAAATCTCATATCATAAAAACAGCAATCAAAGAACCACGAGACAACAATTTCACAGTTAGATTCCTTCCTAATAATTATTTCATCCAGAAACTCACCCTTCCTCAGCCCCATTGGTAAAAATGGGTCCCTAAAGGGGGAGGTAGTGACATAAGTCAAATGTCCCTCACTAGGAAACATTAAAATTTTTAAATTAATAACTATAAAAAAACTACCCACAATTGTTCTCTATTATCTAAATCATTGATTTAAAATATTTTCTGACTTTTGTTTCTATTAAAGTAAAGAGTCATGAATTTTGTCTCTCAAAAAAAGACATAAGTGATCTGCAAAATTTTATATGCTAAATACTTTAGGGACCTATCATTACCCACTGGCACAATGAAAATACCAAAATGAGTCTTTCAATCAAAGACCAAGAGCTGGTATCAGAGTTGCTTCAACAACTTCACTTCAGATATAAGTTCAGACTTCCTCTTGATCCTGAGTGGATAGATCTATCATTAACTCAAATTGATCGTCCAATGATATCAAAGAATTTCAGCAAAATAGCAGACAAACTAAATATCACTCAACAAGCATTACACAGAGAAAATCCAAAGTTTTAAGAAACTATTCAAACCATCGAAACACTTTATCATGGTTTCATTCCTCGGGAGTGGATTACTCCTTTGTTACCTGATCTACCCACAGTTGAAGAAGCCTCAGAATACCTAAAGAAAAAAGACATAACCCTTCAATTACCTCTTAATGATAATATCAATTTACTGACAAATATTTTTATTCTCAAACAACATTTCTATTTTGACAAACTCCCTCAAAACTTCATTGCAGAAACAGAGCTACCGGAATCTGATGTAGCCCTGATACCAAATCTCTACTGATATGAACAGTGAACTAGACTCAAATTTTATTCATTCCTTCAATGATATGAACTACTCCCACATAACACCTATACCTCCACAAAAGAAAAAAAACAATAATATATAAAACCTCTTAACAATATCAGTTTTAAATGTCAGAGGCCTTAACCAAGCTGGGAAATTACCAGGTCTAATTAACTCCCTTCCCAACTCAAGAGACATCACCATTTGTACTGAAATAAAATATACCACAAAACATCCCATTCCTAATAGAGTAGATAACTACATAATTATCACCCATAAACCAGCCTTATCCCCTAGCAATAGAACCTATATTATTATATCTAAGTTGCTGTCACTACATATCTTCACAACATATTCTGAAAATGAGTTTTGGTATGCCATCCACTTAAGATTCAAACCAAAAATAAGTGTGATTGTAATTGCCTTATATCTCCTATACAACAATACATTGAGAAACATAACCACCTCTTCTCTATACAAATTCATCAAGGACCACCCCATTCACGAATTCATAATTGCAGGAGATTTCAATATATTTCCTTCTGGCTCACCATCGATCAATACCCCAACAAATAACAAAAAGAGGAAAATCTATAAATACCTATGGAACTTTATTGACATTGCTAAAGCATTTTCAAAGGAATACCTATATATGCATACAACATTAACCAGCGCATCCAGAATAGATCAGATGTGGCTTACATCTGGACTCGTCAACAAACTTCTTAGCTATAATGTCAACAACCTTACCCCATTATAACTGACTATAGTTACATAAAAGTTTGCTTTCAATGGTTCGAATACAAACCTTAATGCATCAGTTTCTTCACCAAAGTTTATCTATTTAACAAAGCTATAATAGAACAGCTTATTGTATTTGAAGAGGAGATTTCCCTCAGCCTAAGTCTAGATCCCTACCCAAAGTGATCAACCTTAAAACTGTTAATCAAGAAAGCTTTAGAAAACAACATTCTAAAAAAAAAAGTATAATGCTCAATCAAATCAAAAAAACTCTTCCCTAAATTGGACAAAGCTATAAAACAAGTAAAAAATATTCTCAAAGACATAAGAAATAACAAGCACCCAACAAAGTTAACATCAATGGCCAAAACCCTATATAAGAAAATCACAAAATCACCTTCCACCAATAAATCTCTTAGAAAAATCTTCAAGATACTAATAGTAGAAAAGCAAAAGCAAATAGCCTCAATATTGCAAGCTCATATATAAACAAAAGTGAAAAAAAATTTTGTCAAGTTCTGGAACAGTCCTAGCTAATATATTAAAATTATACTATGAGACTTAATACCCTGATCTACTGTATCTATATTACATGATGGAATACAACTGCAGGATGATCCAGATATCCTAGCAGAATTAATTGTCACACACTATAGATAACTCTTATCAATAAAAGAATTTACTCTTGATAAATCATGGAAATCAGAATATCTCTCCAAAGAAAACATTCAAAACAATATATATAATAGCCTATTATCAGATATTTCTTTCTTAGAAATGAAAACAGCCATATTATCTTTTCCTACCAATAAAGCACCTGGAGCAAATAAAATTCCTTATGAAACCTGGAAATATATTGAAACTGAAGCTCACAAAGACCTACTCAAGATTTTTAATAACATATTAAGAACAGGAAACCTGCCAAAAGCCTGGAAGCAATCAATTGTCACTCTCCTATCCAAGAAGCTGGTTTGGTCCCATAATCTGTCTGACATCAGACCAATAGCCTTACTGGAAATAGGCTGCAAGGTATTTATCAAAATCCTTAACACTAGACTAGTAACCATTCTCAGCAAAAACAATATTTTATCCTTATTCAATTATGCAGGAACAAAGGATCAGAGCACAATGGAATCTATCACTATAATTAGATCATCAATCAATACTCGTACATCTCTTAATCAAAAATACTGGCTAGCTTCATTTGATATTTCAAAAGCTTATGACTCAGTAAACATCAATAGGCTAGAAACAGTCATAAAAAGAATCAAGATTCCACAAAACTTCATTAGAATCATCACAAATCTGCTTCAAAACTAATCATTATGGTTTATCTCACACTACAACATTACCCACCCAGTAATAGTACCTCAAGGTCTGGACCAGGGTGAAATGATTGCTCCACTCCTGTGGGTAATATTTTATGATCCAGTAATAATCAGAATCCAAAGCACCTTAAAGAAAGATGATAAAGTTTTTGCATACATAGATGATATAGCCATACTTATAAAAAAAACAAAGATTTACAAGTAAAGATAGGTCCTTAAAGGGGAAAGAAGGGACATAAGTCAAATGTCCCTTACTAGAAAACATTAAAAATTTTAAATTAATAACTATAAAAAAACTATTCACAATTGTTTTCTATTATCTAAATCATTAATTTATAACATTTCCTGACTTTTGTCCCTATTAAAGTGAAGAGCGATGAATTTTGTCCCTCAAAAAAGGACATAAGTGATCTATAAAATTTTATATGCTAAATACTTTAGGGACTCATCATTATTTACAAGTTGCTACTGATACCTTTACCTTCTTCTTGAAACTAAACCATATAACTTGTAACAAATCAAAAATCAAACTTATAACAAATAACTCAAGGAAAAGTGATGAGAGGAAAAAGAAATTAAAAGTAAAAGATATACTTATACCATCAAGAGCTCTTGATTATGGCATTAGATATTTGGGAGTATACCTTAGTGGCAAATCCCTAGAGAGAGCTACATACAAAAATCTGACAATCAAAATTAACAATTTCACAAAATGTATATTAAAGCAAAGAGCCTGAAATGGGTCCATAACTAAACAAGTAACACAGTGAGTCATACTCACTCAGATTGAATTTGCCTTACAGATCATGCCTGCTAGGAAAAGTGAAATACAAAAATTATAGATCCTGTATAACAAGTCAATCAAAAGCAAGCTTGGTGTAGAAAAAACTCTGTTCAACAAAGCACTTCTGTCACCACTGGGTCTAAATGTAGTTTCACTTGAAGACTGTAGAAAATAAACTTTAACCAAACTACTAGTCTCTGCTCTAAACAGCAGCAAAATATTACCGGTGATAAAACAAGAAGTTACTACAATCCAAGCTAGCACAGCTATATGGGCATGCCCTCTATACCAACCTCACTACTTCAAACAATTATGACTTATAGAAGCATCCATGATAGCCCTGAGATATCACATAAAGGTTTGTTCTTGCCCATACCCTTTCGACATAAAAGAAAGTGACATGTTAATTGGACTGCACTTCACATTAGACAAAACAATGGTACTAAACTTATCAAGACAAGGCATCAGAAACATAAGGCTGCTTCTCAAATACAACAGCAATAAACGTAACATATGAGATGAATTCCAAACTAAGCTAGGAAAGATTTACTGAGGATCAATACCTAGATGGTTCAAAATAAATGTAACACTTCCTCCAACTGTAAAGGGCTATACCTTACCCCTTCCCAACCCATCACCAATCCTATGGGCATTTCTAGAAGGATCACAACCCAAAATCCTAAAGATGAGAAAAAATGCTAGGAGAGGTGAAACTATTATAGGCAAACATCTTGTTCTTTCCAGACTATATAACAAACTAATCACTTGTTCATGCACTACACAACCTTGCCTGATCTCAACTACAATAACTGCTGCCAAATCCTTATGGCATAAAAAAACAAAGAATGGCCTTATACTTTTAAATAGTGTCAATGAAATTATGGAGCAAATCTTATCAGTCTCAACTCTCAAGCCCTATATATAAATAAATCCCACCACACCTATCAATCAAGCAATAACCCCACAGCACATCCATATAATTCAGACTACAAATAGATATCTAACAATGGACAAGAACACAAGTGTCCTGTATGAGAACAAATCTCGATCGCACAATGAATTTTGGATTGTATTAATAATAAAGCTACACAAGATCAATCACCACTCTACCATCAAATGTCACCCAACAAATGTGCCAAATCTGATCTTACCTACTTACTCAAATAGAAAAGTTAGAATTCCTTACAGCACTTATATAGATGAGTTAAAAATATTACAAAAAATCAAATCTTTAAACATCCAATTCAATAAAATAGAGAGTAGCGAACAAATAATCTCTACCCTGGTTTCCTAATCACCATCAAGAATCTATTGTAAAAACTTCAATAGTTTCTCTTTAATTAATTATTTTATCAGATCCAGTATTATTGATTGGCTAAAATCCATCAATTATAGCAAAAACCTATTTCTTATTAATGCAAGTCAGAATTGTATCTACAAGCCTGCATCCATCGAAGACTACGTATTCCTAAAAAAAGCAAACAAGGAACTATGGCTAGAGAATAAAGTCAAATTCAGAACCTTGGTGGCCTTTAGAACTAAATTACTATTTAACTCTCTCACAACAAGGCACAAACTTCATAAGAGGTATTCATCAACATATTCTGATCAAAAATATCCATGATGTGGTTATGAAATTGAAGACATGATACACATGGTCGAATGCTCCAAAAGCATGAAAATGATTCACAAAGCTATCTTAAAACTAAACAAGCTAATTAACCAATTCCAAAAGAAAAGACATGGTGAAATTGCCACATCAAGAAAAAATTTTTCATTAGATACAGAAGGAACGTTTTACTTCTAACAGCCTTAACCATACTTAATGAGTATCTGAATAATATTACTGGCAATAAATTAAAAATCAAAATTGCCAACAAATTTCTTAAAGTTTTATACAAAATTTGGAAACAACGTTCAGCCATAGCAACCATATCTCCATAGGTTGGTATCAAATGGAAGAAGAATAAAGTGAATAAAAATAGTCTCCCAAAAAAAAAAAACAATAACAATCATAACCAGAGCTATAATATATTCAATAGTATCTTAGACACAATAGAAACCAATAACAACTCTACAAACCTATTAATTTTTATATCCACTGTAATTTCATCATTTTTGAATGAGCATTAGCCAGCAATCTTGCTCTGGCATCCCCAGTTACAAACTGCAAGGATGTTATAACAAAATAATCACAATAGACTATAGTTAACTTACTATTTTTGTAAAGACTATTAATGTATTGTTTATGAATTGATTTTCTAATAAAAACCTGCATTTAATGCTCATTTGCAATAAAAAAAAAAAAAAGAAATTGTTGTAGATCTTCTTCTCTTCCATTCTTTGTTGCCAGAAGTAATAATGTATTATATTAGGATATGTTCTTTATAAAAGGTTGCTCTATCTACTCCTAATATTCTGGCAATTATGCTATCTATAACTGTGAATATTTCCAATGAGGGTGCGTGTTTATAGTTGATGCTTGTTTCTTCTTTCTGTTAAAGCAGCTGCTGTGTTACCCACATTTTACCTTTTCATTATGCTGTCTGGCTATATTAATTAAGATATCTAATATCTTGTCTTCTCTATTTTATACTATTTGTAAGATTGCTTTAGCTTTATCCATATCTATAGTATTGATATTGTGGATATTGAATATATATTCTATTTTGTTATGTGACAGTTGTCAAATATTTTACATATTTTTCTTGTTTATATTAATAAGCCTATTCTAATTTGAGAGTTGTTATTGTATTTGTATGGAAAGTTGATTAACTTGTTTGGATATCAAAG
>CAJVPT010005430.1:0-12190 GCA_910592055.1 Acaulospora colombiana | reverse complement strand
AGAAAGAGTAATAAGATTGTTTCTATTAAGATAATTTTTAATTGTATGAGAAACAGTTGTTCTATGAATTTTAAGAAGTTTTGAAATTTTTAATAAAAATTGTTTATCTTTATAAAGACCTATAATTTCACCACATTGGCTTTCAGTTAAATGATACATTTTTGAAATTAGAAATACTGGAAGGGTAGATGTATTGGTATTTAATTTAATGTTTACTTATTAAAAAAACATGAAAATTATACATGTGTTTTTTTAAAATATAAACAATAACATACTAAAATTTTAAATAAAGTTATTATGTACATTTTTATATAATAATAAATTTAAGATGTGTGATACTTTTGTCCATGTAGTGTACCTACACAATCAAGTCTGAACACTAATAGTAATATATCTTTTATCAGACATAATTTTTATAGAACAAACCTGTAACAAAATCATAAGTATCTTAAACCCTATCTACAAGTACAAACTCAACCTGGCAAGAACAGCACCAAACTCAATCCTATACAATCCCCTGGAATATGGATTCTTTCACCTCTGGGACAGATAACTTCTACTCCATGCCAATAACTGGTATAAAAGAATAAATAGACAAGATATTATAGGAAAAATCATCAACATGCACCTTCAGGAAGTGCAAAATAAATGATGGTCAACCCAACTCATAATAAGCACACAATTTATAGACCCATTTCTACCTCAAGGACATGATTTTACACATGACCTCCTCTTTCTTCTCAGACAATACGAATATACAGAAATAGCACAAAACCTTCAAATCTTTAAAAAAACAGACACAACTATCAAAGCAATAACAGAAACAATCTGGTACAATAAATACAGAAAACAGCTTGCAACAAACTAAATTCTTTTTCTGAACCAAATCACCAACTACACAGGATCCAAATTAGCAGCATGGATAGAAATAATTATAGAAAACAAGAAACTCAACAGAAAAACATGCAACTGGTTCAAAGAAATCCAACAAAATCAGAAAATCCTAACCCTGATCAAAAACAAATGAACATACACACAAACCATAAAAACTATCCACAGACTAGCAATAGAAACACCAAACCAAGAAATTAAATAGACTGCATTACAAGGCACCAATACAAGTATAATCAGTAGAAAGCGTACCATACAACAAAATACAGTCAAACTACAACACTATATCAGAGTCAACAACAACTGCTCCCCCCTAAAAGAATGTGCCGGATGCTCCTTGAACACTTCAGGAAAACAAGGAGAATGCATCTTCTACAAAGAAAAGAACAGCTTGATCAACATCACAGTCCGCAAAAGCAAAAATAGCTCAAGGAACTCACCTTCCAAAAAACTTCGTCAAAGAAGCATAATATCACTGGACAGCCTCAACAATATGCACAATAACAAATTTACACATCCGAACCTCCCCTTACTACCAACCATCCTCAATAACCAAATAGCGATCAACAAAACTATTATCAAAAGATACCTTAAGACAACAGAGCAAGCGATCAAGGAATTGACAACAATATATCACAAAATAGGAAATTTCCATGAAATCTCAGTCTACACAGATGGATCCCTAGACTCAAATCAAAACATGGGATTTGGTTGGCACATCACCCAAAGACCAGATAGCAACTTTCAAGGAAAAATAAATAAATTCCCATCCTCTACAAGAGCAGAACTTGATACAATTCTTACCTTCCTCATAATAGCACCTGCCAATTGCACAATCACCATTTGTAGTGATAGTCAAGCAGCCCTAGGTGCAATAAACAAGGTACAAACCAACCCAGCTAATCTGAGAATACTTAAAAACAATAATCTAATCAACTCCATAACTCACATCATAGAAAACCAAAAACTCTCCATAATCTGGAAAAAAATCAAAGCTCACAGTAATAACAAATATAACGATAGAGTAGATTTCCTGGCAAAAGAAGCAACCATACTGGAAAAAGTATTTGAGATAGTATATATACCAATCAGAAGCAACACAGTGAGTTGGACACAAGAATGGGATGGACATACTCTAAATAATACAATCACATCTTCTATCAAAAATCTAATCAGAACAAAACATGTTTTCAACTGGAGAAGCCTTGATCACAATCTCACAACAACTGACAACACCTCCACACTAAATAACATTGCATGGGAGGTTTTACTTATTAACAGGTCACCCTCAAAACTCACAACAGAACCTACCAACTGAGAGGACCACAACAATAGATCCTTCAGATACAGACTTTGGAATCTTGAACTACCTATTAAGAACAAACTATACAGAAGAGCAGTAAACACCTATATGGATAACTAATGCCTCAACTGCCAACAAACAGAAACCAATATATACTGTATAATATGCAATGGAAATGGAGCAGATATCTACAGAGAATTACAGCAAATAATAAATGAAGAAGTCAGTAGTAGATCAAATACACCTACACAACACAACCTCAATACTGAACTTAACAAACAAGCAAAACTCTGATCAAATGAAGCCAAGAATTACATAGCAAGAGGAGCTCTTACAATGGACTTAATAAAAACTATAAAAAAATACACATCAGCAGAACATAACAAGGAAACCATCAAAAGTATTATTAATAGACTCCTTAACATACAACAAGAAAAATGGAACTACAGGTATGAAAACTTTATACAATGGGAAAAGAAACACAATATCACCAAAAAAGATAAAAGGCAATGGTAACCCATAACTATGAAAAAGAACACACACAAATCCTGCATTCCAGAAATCAATGCAATAATGACATATGCCAGTTACCATTGGATCAACTGGAATACAATATATTCATTTAAAACAAAATTTTTATGGGACAGATAGAGCCTTGACAAATTAATCAAGTATATACCAGTACTTGGCAATAAGCCACATGGTAGGAAGACTTTCTTAGTGAGTTTAATTAGGTAGATAGAGTAATAAATTTGTATAAAATAAATTTGTATATACTCATCATAAAAACATCTAATAAATAAGGTGTAAGCCACCTGTTCAAAAAAAAAAAAATCTTTTTTGTATATATATAGAGGAGAGTTCAAAAATAAACATAATAAAAAAAACTATATTAAGTTATTATTAATCTGCATATATATAAAAAAAAATTCTTTCTACTGATCCTCAATTTTTCAGAAAATTTTCTTTTTTGGTAATTTTTTGAAAAGCAAGAGAAACCAGCCAAAAAACAAGAGAAATCACCTTTACAACTAAACAACTTATAAAAACAAGTTCAAGAACTCTTTATAGAGTACAGAAGATGTAAGTTTTACAAAAATTATTAACTTCTACTTCATAAATTTTTTCTTTTAAAAAAAGAAAAACAACAAGAAAAATTGAATCACAGTAAGCTCTTGGAAGCCCAATATCAACCTCACAAAGCTCCTAGCCGGTCAGTACAAGTTAACACCTTTCTAGACTCCAAAAGAAGCTTTATAAGCAATAACTCAAACCGATAAATCAGTTCAAGTCCAAATATTAATAAAATCTAGAGGGACATCCAAGCTTTATTGACTATATAGTAAAGAAGCATACACATCACAACAACAGCATTTCAATAATATTACATCACACAAATACAGACACATATATTTTTCACAACAAGTTCAAAGACGTGTCAAATAAACAACAAGCTTAAAAATATGTCAAATAAACAACATTGATATACTTTCTATGTATTTACACAAATCAATTATCAACAATCTCATAACTCCATACATTTATGCAAATCAATTATCAATAACTCATAACCTTACGTATTTATTATTGACTGATCAACAATATCAACAATACTATTACAACATACACATAAAATAAATATTATCAATATGGTGCAACAAACAACAAGGTTTTTTCATATTATCAAAATAATAATAAGGAATAAACAAACCTGCAATATGTAGATCAACAGATCAATTTTTTGTTTACATAAACAAGAATAAACAAACAAAACAAACAAATAAGTACTATTCAAATAAGCAAGAAACAACTATTACATAATT
Organism: Acaulospora colombiana; assembly: GCA_910592055.1. Taxonomy (NCBI): domain Eukaryota; kingdom Fungi; phylum Glomeromycota; class Glomeromycetes; order Diversisporales; family Acaulosporaceae; genus Acaulospora; species Acaulospora colombiana. Next base: position 8,173 of record CAJVPT010005430.1, on the reverse strand, counting down.
CAGCACTATACAAAATAGTATTTAATAAAACATATCAATACCATATATAGCAACCTACTCTCCATATCATGTGATCAACATGTCCATGAGAAAACACAAACTCTTACAGGTCGTTAAGAAAAGAGAAGCACATATCATTGAAACTTTAGTCTATCTAATAGACAAATATGATCAACAAAGAAAGTTATGGGCTTTACAAACCTTTTTGAATGTTACTTCAACTCAAGAAACTATTACAAATCCAGTTTTAGGTCCAACTAGATACTCGATTATTGATAGTATTATTGCTAGAATTCTGGATGTTGATCACACTACCTTTATTAAAGCCAATGTTTTTAGACAGTATATCCTTTATTTATAGATCATAGGACAAGGAAAAAAAAAAGATCTTCTAGCTCCCTTTTTAGAAGACAAATATCTGGATATGATAGAACAATCAAAACAAACACAATACACCTTACAACATTGCCAACAAATCAGTTAATGATTGGAAATGATCTTTCTATTAACAACTCACCTAATAAGGCAATGGCTATGGAAGTTCAAATAATTATACCAATTGAAATTCTGATCGTCACCGAAGTCAAAATGGAAGATAAAGAACTAGAAGACAAAATTGAAATGGAAGTCATCGATAAAAAAATTAGAGGGATAATATTGTTGAACAGCAAACATATAAAACAAGAAATAGGAAAACATTCAGTATTAATCCATATCATATCAAGAAAAATAGAGATTTCAAAATGGGTGTATTTATCTCAAAATTTCTAGGAGAAACCAAAACTGAACAAATAGCATATCTCCCAAATACATTAAGCCTATCAAAAGACTTTTACTCTTTTATAAAAGAATTTATCAATGGCAATGTCTGGACAATATTCTGCTGTGAAGAGTAAGAAGACGCATTAAGATGCCTTGAAAAATCAATAAAATAGAGGAAGACAATTTTACCATAATATCTCTAGAAATGGATAAATGGTCAAACCCTAGCCAACCACCAAATAAAAAAGTGTTTCAGAAAATACAGGAGGAAAAAGAATCATCACTGATGGTTACCTTGATTAATATCGACCATAATTATTCACACCAAGAAATCAAGGCAGTCCTTAATCAATATGAATAAACAACAAATATCCATTGTTGCAGGCTAATTCGGCAAGTCCGTCACTAATCCGTAGCATCTTACGTAACCCAGACATCTCACAAATACTCACAAAAAAGAGAATGCCTCCTATAAGAACACTTAGAGAAGGTAGAGGTATGGTGATTAACTTGGTTAAAGGTAAGTGTCTCTTTATTGCATTCTGTTTCTTTGAGATATTACTAACTCTTATCTCTATTCTCAATGAGGGCTGTTTTTCCTAACACATTTAGCTCTGCCTTTTTGGCATATATTAGTAATCTATTTATACTTTTCTATCTAATAATAGCTATCTACTTTATAATCGGCTATACTTATTCTAAGCTTTACTAAACTTTCTATACTTTTCAGATGCATATAGTTTTCTTATCAGTACCTGAGCCTTATCTATAGTTTCTTACCTTATGACACTCAATTTTTTATGCCAGACTTTTGAGTTTTTGGATTCTAGATCATTACGTATAAATCGCGTTACCCACGTGATCTATAACACCATATTTACAACTACTCACAATCACAATGCAGAATCAAGGCACATATCATTCCTCATAAACAATATACTGACCTTGAAGAAAAATGGATGATCCATACTAGAGCGGAAACAATTAGAGCTATTTTTTCTTAAAATGAACCTGATGATAAAGAAATTAACAAAATTATTAAACAACGCAACACACAATCCTTACGACTATATGGAGTATACAATACTATTACTAGACTAATTGCAAGAGCAGTTAAACATACTAAGGCCAGAGCATGCTACATTCCTAGAAATCCTCATACACTCAAATGAAGAGGCTATGATGTAATTTGCTTCCCAACAGCACAAGATTTTAACAATGCCTTAAAACATCACATTTGCATTCATGGTCACAAACTTACATTAAGTGCAAAAGAATACTTTAATTAAAAACAAAAGTGTTCACAAGAAAGACAGGATTTTAATAAAGCAGAGGAATCTGATGCTAAATTAATACAGTTAAATAAATAACAAACTGATAGTATAAAAATAGGTCAAACTGATATTAGAAACAATATAAGGCCCAACTGGCATACAACACTAGAGAATGAATCAGAAATCAAGATCAAGAAAAGGACATATCTTGATAGAAGAAAAGGAAGAAGCAATCTTCAAGGCAACAAACTCACTGCCAACAAAATAAAGACCCCTAAATGCTTTGTTACTGGTAGTAACAGAAAATCTATTAATTATCACAATATATAAAGAATATGTAATAGATCTGAATGAAAGCTTCTATTCTGAAAGTGAAAGTGATCAAAATCCAATTCATTAAATCCTAGACAATCTCAAGCGATTGAACAATAGAATAAATTTAATTGAGGAAAAGACAAGCAATCAAAATAGGGTAAGAGGAAGGTGATGAAGCAACCATTCCTAAAAGTAGTACCAGTCCAATCAAGATATATTGGAAGAGAATCTGATTCACAAGAGAAATCAAGCTTATCCGGGAAAAAAAGTAAAATCACTAAGACAATAGCAGATATTAATATAACCTTCTTCAATACAATACATATCATACTACTTGACAACTTTATAGGTACAATCAAAAAGAACACTATTAAAAAAATAGACAAAGAATGAATATTATATAATAACTATTCCATAGATAACTTCATATTAAACAATACTATTACAATTGAAACATATAATATTAGAGGTATCAACACTAGTCTTGATCAACAAATATAAACTTATACAAGAACTTGATATAGACATTCTGGGAATTTGTGAAACTAAACTAACAGAAGAAACAACAGATTTCACTTTTAACTTACAGCAAACACATAAGTTCTTCCATAGCTATAATAATAAAAAATCCAGAGGGTCTGAAGTGGTATTTCTTATCAACAAAAATATCGAGAAAAAGCTAGAATCAATTAAGAGAATAAAAGGCTATATAATAGGAGCTAACTTTCTATCAACAAAAAGCAAACTCTATATCTATCAAGTATATCTGCCATCTGGGAAAGCTGAAAGTAGATGGCTACAACAACTGCTCCAAAATAGAATTTTAGATAAGCAAAGAAATCACTTTAAAGTTATAATAATAGGTGATTTTAATGCAGTTATCAATTCAATAGTGGACCGATCCCCATCCACTAACAAAACAACCCCAAGTTATAGAAAAGTTGAGATAGACTTCTTCAACTTCCTAGAAGATTGAAACTATATAGATGTCCAAAACTCTTGGAAAGAAGAAGAAAATATTATCTTTATATGGGCAAACAACTCAGCATATAATAGAATAGACTATATTTGGATACCACCATAAATCAGTCTAAATAATACATATAAATTTAAAAATATTCCAGTAGAGACACTACTGAGTAGCGACATATCTTTTTGTTAATGAGAAGGACAACAAATAATCTGCTTAAAACCAGACTCAAGAACAATGTAGAACAAAAGGTAAAAAGATACCAAATTCAGCAAATTCTACTGCAGAACAATGGAAGAAGTTCAAACTCTGGATAAAACGCAAGCTTCCAGAAATTGATGCACAGGCCTCCTGGCATGAAATCAAAAACAGCTCTCAAGAACTTGAAACTATAATCATCAAGGGTACATACAAGTGCCTCAAAAAGAAAGAGTCTATTCCACTCTCAATAGAAGAAAAGAAGTCAAGATGGGATCAATAATCCCAAAGAAGGATTTCGAAACTTATAGAAAAGTTAATAAGATCCACTTTCTTCTAAAGAAAATTCAAGTTAGCTGGGATATGAAGACCACAGAAGATATGAAAAATATAGAGAAGGCCATTCAGAATCTACAAGGTACTTATAAATCTCTTGATGAAAAACTAGTACCTCCTTAGTCACAAGACGAGATCTCAGAGCAATTGAGGAAAATTACTAAAATAGAACATCTCTCAAAATGATATACAAGAAAAAAAAAAGTCTTTATATCAGAAACCAAATCAAGGAGGCTCTGGATAACAGATGTGATGATCTTAGATCTAACCAGAAGCAGATGCTGGGCTCAATCTTAAACCATAAAAAACTAAAAATTATATTAGATCGAGTGTTAATCACAAGTTAGGAAAAGAAAGAATACATTGCTACTAATCTTCAAACAATTAGAAGCAAGGTTGAAGAATATCACAAAAGGGTATTTAAAAAGAGAAATACCAACTTTGAGAATTTAGACCCCTCCTGGAAAAAAAAATATCAATCCAAAGAATGGATTGACTCAACATGGTATTCACCTTTAACAAAAGAAATTAAAGTAGAAGAGCTCGAAGCTACTTTGCAATCTCTTCCAAACAACAAGGCTGCTGGTCCCTTATACATCAATTATGAAATGCTCAAACACTTAGGGACTAAAGGAAAAGAAACTTTATGTCTTCTTTTTAATAAAGTTTTAAGCACAGGTCAAATACCTAAGAAATGGAAAAGCAGTAACATCTATTCCATTCCCAAACCCAAGTCTTGAAAATATGATCTGAGCAACACAAGACCCATTGTTCTCTTGAAAACAGCTCAAAAATGCTTTACCAAGATTCTTATCAACTGACTATCAGCTATTTGCAAGCAACATAAAATCTTAAAAGAATCAAACTTTGCGGGGCTACAGGGAGAAAGTATGGTAGAGCCTATCTATCTGCTAAACAATATTTGTAAAGAGACTAGAGAAAAAAAAAAGAACTATGGATCCTATTTCAAGATACTGCAAAGGCATATAATACAATATCCCTGTATATATTTGAAAAGGCTATAGATCAGATTCAAATTCCTACATCTATCAAGAAACTCATAATAGATCTCTTCAAAGACAGAAGTTGTAATATTATCCTTCCAAATAGACCATCTAATCCAATAGTAGCAGGAAATGGGATAGATCAAGGAGAAATGATCTTTTCATTATTATGGAGAATCTTCTATGATCCACTTTTATGCAAGATCCAAAATAATAGCAACCTGGATTATTCCATGGAAGAAGAATAGTCTTCCAACTTTAGTAAATCTGAAAAAAAGATGAAGCTCTCATTAAGGCAGACAGTAATTGCCTATATGGATAATACGACTTGGATTGCCAAATCCAAGAAAGACCTGGAGAAGATTCTGGAAGAAGCAAAAAAGTTTTATATAGCAAATGACTCTTAGATCAATGCAGAAAAATCAATTCTCTTTACTATTAACTGAAACCCACAAGTCTTTGGGACTGTTTCGGCTAGAATAGAAGATACTATAGTCCATAAAATCAAAAAGAAGAATCAGGCTAGATTTCTTGGTGTTTGGCTAAGACCAAGACAAAAAAACCAGGACACTATCAATCTTATAAAATCAGAGATTAGGATAGTAGTCCAGGCAATAACCAAAAAGAAATTGACAGAAAAACATGCCCTATATGTTATCAACAGGTCCTGATTTCAAGAATAGAATACAGAATACAACACACATACCTGAGTGAGAAAACATATAATAATCTCACAACCATGTTTAGGAAAGTATTCAAGAACAAGGCTCTAGTCTGTGGAACAATTCCAAACAATTGTATTTACAACAAAGGAATATATGGCCTCAAAAGTATCTAGAAAATATAGCTAGAAAGTTACATATCTGTACTTTTCTATTAGCTTAACAATAATGAGGCCTCTGATATTGCTACTATAATCAGACTGAAATAAAGCCAAATCAAATGTTGGAAACTAGGTAACATTCTAAACAATCCTATCAACTCTTACAAGTTGACAAAAGGAAACTTGACAGTTATGACACTGGTTCTGGCAAAAAGCATACAAGTTATTTTTCAAAGTTGGAGATAAAAAAGTATATTTTGATTATCAGTGAGGTATCTTATCAATCAAATCTATACTGCAAGAGGATAGAGAATACAAAAAAGCTATTCCATCACTATGAAAATACAAGATCATGTTTCTAAACCAGCTCATCAATACTATCACAATGATGCTTAAGGAATGGAGAGCAGTTCAAATCCTCTATAGCAGATGCAAGGGACTGGTTCTCTCCTAGTACAAAAAAGTGAAGGAAAAAACAACAGTAAATCAAGATCTTCTACGAAACTCTTTATATTGACTTGAATGGACAGTTTATAATATGCAAACTGAGGCATTCCCAACAAATCCAGATAGAAGAAAGATTTACTGGATGGTTCAGGTTAATAGTTCAACAAATATATGAGAAAAGACAGCATTCATAAACAACAAAACCTATTTCACCCCATATCAGCTAGTATATGATTCTACTAGTAATAATATCCATCTTCAACCAGACAGCACAAAACAGTCATTAGAAGTAGTCCTGTCACAGACCCATCTTCTATCACAGCTTAACCGGTATAACAATCTAAGAAAAAGGAAACAGATTCTTCTGTCAGAAAACTCTATAGACTGGCAGACACATGCATTTTAGCAAACAGCAACTCTACCAATTTTCAAACCAGTTAAAGTAGAAATTCAAGTAGAAGACTAGGATATTACACTAATAGAAAAAGCCATATAAACAGAAGAACACAAAGACAAACTTAAGAGCATCTTGAGATATAACAAAAGAAATATGGCTAATCAGCTTATATTCTACACAGATGATTCTTATAAAAAAGAGATGATAGATGGTGAATCTGAAATGAGTTTAGCTTGGATTATAATAGAGGAAAACAAAATAGTTAAACAGTTCTCAGCAGGAGTATCCACATGGCCATCAGCAACCAGAGCTGAAATACTAGCTATTCTCATTGTACTGTATACAGCCCTTTGAAATACAACAGTTACAATTTATACTGACTGCAACATCACAGTCAAAGTATAGAAATCCATTTGCTCACAAATAAAGATATTTATAAGAAGATGGGCAAAGATCACTAACTGGTCACTTTGGAATAAGATCAAGGACCTAATGAAGAAAAAAGACTTGAATCTGGAAATTCTAAAGGTTAAAGTCCACAGAATCAATAATTTTAATAATCAAGTAGACTTACTTGCCAAATAGGCCAGGCAGAAGAATCCAATAACTTGGCATTAGCTATTAGAGCTAGGAAGAGTTCTTATGATAGCAGCATGGGAAGAATACACAATAGAAATTGGTATCAGGGACTTCATTAAAAAATTTAATAAGAAAAAGATTGGACTAGATTGGACAACACAAAAATAAATCCAGGATTTTTGGATCCAAAATGATAAAACTATAGACTGGCCAACTTTTTGGAACCAGTTCAATCTGACCAATACCTTCAATACCTCTTTCAAAACCAATAAAGACAAAAGTTTCCTAACTAACTTAACTCACAATGAACTTCCAGTTTTACAGATACTTAAGAAGAAGAAACCAGATGTATATATTACAATCACTTGCTCAACATGCGAATTTCAAGAAGAGACACTAGGACATTTTTTTGAATGCTCAGCCACTAGGGAAACTTGGAAGAACTTATGGCAAAAGACAAATAAAAAGTTCAAGAAACTTATTAGTAAAGAAATAAAAAATAAGAAAGAAGTTTGACCAAAAATAAATAACTGGACAGACAAATGGTTAGAAGAGATCCAGAAATCTAATAGGAACCTTTTCAATACCATCTGTGAATATATAGACAAAAGCAAGACCATCTCCTTGAAGAAGTATCTCAAAGAGCAGCTCAAGATTTCACCAGCAAACACACAGGGTATAATCAATAAACTCTATCAAAAGATGAGAGCAAACTTTAAAAAGAAGATTTGGAATACTCGTTGTGTCAAAGTTATAGAATAGGAAAAGAAGTAAAATATTATAGAAGAGGACAAAAGAAATAAGAAGTCCAAGCCTAAACTTGATAAACAGATCGAACAGGACCAAAAAGAACTGCCATTACCTTCAGAGAATTTGAACCTGAAGGATATCAAAGAAATAAAAGAAAAGAAATATACAGTGATTATTAAGGATTGGGTTTGTTACAGAATAAAGTGATTCAGTTTTTAATTGCAGACAGTACTTAGAATAATCTACAGTAATGACCTGTAGGCAATGATTTTATTAATTAGAGGATTTATCCAAATTAGTAAAGAAGCAAAATATCAT
>CAJVPT010005429.1:0-12194 GCA_910592055.1 Acaulospora colombiana | reverse complement strand
GAGTACCTAGTTTAGACTTAGTTTTGTTTAATTCAAACTAACTTAGTGGACTCCTTATATTTTTTAAGTAGTGTAGTCCTTTAACTAATAATGTACAACGACGAGTTAGTCACTTTGTAAAAGTCTGTAAAATATTTAAGTATTTCTCAATATTTTAATAAAGACATGCCATTGTGGCATGATTGCAAGTTAAAATATATACAGTATATATATATATATATATAACTCCAGTACTATATACTTTATTATAAAATAGTTGAAACCAATCAATATTTACTAATTTCAAATATAAATCAGCTATTTCTTTATTAAAAAACAATTTCGAATTTTTATCTTTAAAAGTTTTTCAAATATTATTATTATAGATACTATATAGAAATTTGTCATTACTTAATCATTTTACTCAATATTGCAAATTAGATTCGAAATTCAGATTTTGATATATTTGTAATAATTGATACTGAATAGTAGAATATAAAAACTAAATAAAATCAATTAATTATATTTCTATTTAATAACTCTGATTATACAAACAGTCAAATAATAAAAAATTATAGTTTTTTTTTTTATTTTATTATCAAATTAGGAAATTATATATAAGGTCACTTTATAATCAATAGCTGATTATTTTTTTAAAAGCTAAGAATATCATTTTATCTTACAATTTGTGACATTTTTGATATATTACAAAACTAACAAAATGGTTTAATAATTCAAGTATATTTTTGCTAGTATACAAAGATTTATAAAAGAGCTCAAATTCTTTATTATTAATATCAATTAGTATCAATTTCATAAATTTAAGCAATGTACAGTATCTGTTATACTATTTGATAAATTAAATTAAAATTTATAGTTTATAATCTACAAATAAAATGACTATTAAAAAATTTATTAGAAATTGATAAAAATTTATATTTTGAAGTCAAATAATCTTTGAATATATTATTTTTATTTTTTTATTATTATTAACTTTAGATTTATCATTTTTAAAACTTATATCATTCAATTATAAATTTTATTGTTTGTTACTTAATAATGTAATTTGACTTGATGAAATATTTTTTATTCTATATTAAAATATGAATTCTTCATTTGTTAAATTTTGCTTTTTGCTTTTTGATATTTATAGAAAAATTTTATTTGTGAGTTAATAAATAATCTATTGTATTTACTATAGTCACAAGTAATTTTTGTTTTTTTTAAACTTTTTTTAAGTAAAGCTAAATTTGAATATTTTCTTAATATTTTTGGAAATTGATAAATAGTAATATAAAATGGCAAAGTTATAATTGATATATTAAATAGCTTTGAATTGTAATATAATATAAGTACAATATAATAAATAATGTATAGCATAATATAGTATGTATTATAACTTTGAATTTTTAATAATGAAATCTCTTTTCTACTGATCATCTGACCATATACAAAAAAGATGTTTGCAAAAAGTTTTTACATTTTCTTGCTAATAAAGTCTTAACACTTTTTTTAAAACAACTTGAAATATGATTTCAAGAGTCACTTCTACTCTTTTTCTATTGTTTATAAACCTCTTCACCCAAAAACTTGACTTCTGATAATCAAGAAAAGTCAAGCAACATCTTTGATAACAATGGCAAAAAAGTTTCTAAAGGAAGAAGAACTGACTGTAAAGTATCTGAAAATTTTTTTAACCTTTGAAGCGAGAGGCTTATAAAGGTTTTCTGCAGTAAAAAGGTTTATTTTCTCCCTTTTTGATTGTCTTGATCCTCTTAGGGCTTCTATTTTCACAGTTTTCTGGGAAATTTTGTCTATCTCAATTTGACCCTGATTTTGGATAACACAAATCCTTACCAAAAGTGATTGGCTGACATGAAACATATCAGTTTTTAAAATGTAAACAAGCTCTTATTAATTACACTCATGTGTCTCGATATATCATTGGTAATGTAGAAAAGAAAGTTTTAAAAAAAGTGTTCCCTTCAATCATGTATATTCAATCTCCAAAAAACAATTATGATATTGAAAGGTGAGTGATGGATAGAAAAAAGAAGATCCAACTCCTATCTCTTACTAAATAAGTTTTTTAGGTGATGAAAAAGCTTTCTTGAACAAAAGCTGAGATCTCCAAGCTTCTATCCCAATTAGGCAAAGTTCTTGAAAATTTTTCTTTATCCTGGTCAGGCAAACTCTTCTATAATATAGTGCTGGCTTCAGTAACATTAAGCAAATCCGTATATCAGAAAAAAGATAAGTTTCTCAAATGTTTTTCTTGAAGTTACTTTCAGGAATGGTTAAGTTCCTCAAATATTATTAATCTTAGAGAATATCCCAATCAGGAAAACCCCTTTCAAGAAAAAACTGTGAAATGAAGTAAGAACCTTTTGGAGGACTTTGAATTGTATTTTTTTTCATCTTTTTCCCCAGTGCCAACTTTATAAATTTATCATTTTTCGGAATAATTAATAGTAATAAACTGTTAACAATAATTCTGATTAACTTAAAGATTAATTTCAAGCTATTAGAAAAGCATAATATTGTTCCCAAAATTTGACTTAGAGTACCTAGTTTAAACTTAATTTTGTTTGGTCCAAACTAGCTTAATAGACTCCTCATATTTTTTAAGTAGTGTAGTCTTTCAACTAATAATATATAATGATGAGTTAGTCACTTTGTAAAAGTTTGTAAACTTTGTAATATCTTTTAATATCTCAATAAAGACATGTCATTGCGGCATATTGCAGGTTAAAAAAAAAAAAATAGTATGTAACTTTGAATTGTAATATAATATAACTAATAATAATATAATATTATATATAGCTTTAAACTTTATTAAAACAATATGAATAATTTTATTTAAATAATTCTTTGTTAATTTAATATTTTTTTTACTAATATATCTAAAATATTTAATAAAAAAAATTAACTAAACATATTTTTTATAAAAAATAATTATCTTCATCTTTATAACCTTTACAATCTTCCCTACTATCACAAACTTTCTTTATATTAACTACATCAAAAATAATAATATTTATTTAATAACACTTAATATTGAATCTTTAATTCTTATTATGACAATTAAATCTCTTAAAAGAAAGTTATCTATTGTATTGCCTGAAATATTGATCTCTCAAGTTGTATAAATATCAATACCAGAAGTTAAATTGTTACTTGAAACTTGAATTAATGAGGACATTAAAAAGATTAGAAATAAATTATTGTTGAATTATTAAAATTTACCTTTATTAATTAACCAATTTATTTAGAAAATAAAGAATTATGTATATAGGTCAAAAAATTAGGAAGAAAAAAGACAGAATTTGTAAAACAATTAGATCTAATAAAATATATTAATAACAAGTTTTTTAAAGAATTAGAATAGCAAAAAAAATAAATTAAAAGATTTAAAAAAATAAATTAATTGATTCAAATTAGTAAAATCTAAACTTGATCTTATGATAGTTATAGAATCCAGAGCAGCTAAGATATTAGAATCTAAAAGTTTGTCAAGATTAAAAAAGTACTGAAGAATTTAATTTAAAAGAAATAGTAAAGAAACAAAACTAGTAAAACTGGTTGACAAAGATGCTCTAAAACTAGAAAAAGAGAGAGCATAAATGAAGACCTTAATGAAAACCATTTCTAACAAATATAAACTGAAAGTAAATAAAGTTTTTTCAAGTGATATAAATAAAAAAATATTATAAAAGTTGATACTCAAATTAATAAAATTTATAGTTTCATATTTTAATCCCTCATAAAAGCAAATAAATAAATAGTTAAATACTTTATATCACTGTTAAAGAAGAACATTATACTCTTTTTGCTGATTCTCTGACCATACACAAAAAAGATGTTTACAATAAGTTCTAATACTTCTATACTAATAAAGTCTTGACATTTTCTTTAAAACAACTCAAAGAGTTTCATCAGAACTCACATACCTTCTTCCCTTTTTTCTTGTTTACAATCTTCTTTGAAACACTGGACTCATGTGGCCTGCAAAGTTCAGCTTCCACCTTTACTATCTATGGCAAGAAAGTTCCTAAAGGAAAAAGGACCAATGATGAAGTACCTCTCATCTCTCAGTTATGGTGAAAATGACAGAAGTTCTATCCCAGTCAAAGGACTCATTTTCTACCTTTTAACTGGTCTTTGACTTCTTAGAGCTATTTTTTTCACAGCTTTCTGAGGAATTTTGTCTACCCCAGCTTGATCCTAAAATTTTGGGTAGTACAGATCTCACCAACTCTGATTGGATGACATGAAACATGTTGAACAAAATTGATTAACAAGCTTCTATTGACAACTTCATGTGTCTGAATGCATTTCTTCAGCTTCATAAGAACCTAGGTCCATCATAAGTCACAGCTCAGGTCATAGGTGGATACAGAACACTGCCCTCTCAAGTCAGTAGACAAATCAAATGAAAGAGTCCATTCAACTATGGTAAAAGTTATAAGATACTACAATCATTTTTAGTATTGAAGTCATCTTTCCTTGGCAGCCAAGCTGATTCTAAATGCCCTTACAGATAGATACAGATCTACTTTTTCTTTAAATAAAAACAAACAAGGTGGACAGAAATTTTTCCCTGATTAGTGGGTTTTTTATTCCTGATTCATTATTTGTAGAAGAACTACAAACTGAAGAACTACATCAAGATTTCAAATATAATTTTCCCTTAAGCATGGCCTCCTAAGGTTGCTAGTAGTACCCACCAATTGTACTCGTAGTGAAAGTACTTACTGGAAACTCTCTCCAGATTGGAAAACTTCCTAAAGACTTAATCTGACTTTAGAAGAGTTTCACCTTCTTAAATAAGCAGCATATGTTTGAAGCTGGTACTATCTTTAAAACTAGATCAACAATCCCTTCATAGGTTTCAAGGTATTCTTCTAGCCATAAGTTCCATCTGATTTTTGAATAAGTAGTCCCCTAAGCAAAGCATCAGTTAGAACTCTGAAACCATTCTTTCCCTGGTCATGAAATAAAACCTCTTTTCTCTCCCTTTTAAAGATTTAGAGACAAGATATTCTAGTGAATAATTCATAAGTGCTGGTATTTTTCGTGGTGGAAGTCTTAGTGGATAGTCGATAGTCGAAAAAAATTAGGTCGTTGCCTGGCAACCTTTATGTTTTTTTTTTTTTTTAGTTACTTTTTCTTGATAACAACTACAAGGAATGTAGTCACTAACTTGGCCCAGGCAAGTTAGTTCTCAATATGGGAGGCAATAAATTACAGAAATTCTTATAGAAGATCTGAACCAGGAAGAATCTTTGCATATAATTTTCAACATATATACTAGTACTATTTTAATTTATAGTTAGTTTTAAAGTAGATAATATATATGTAATATCAAGTTTAAAGTTAATAAAAGCCAACCAAAGTTTGAGCTGCTTTCAAAAAAAAAAAAAACTATTAAAAAAGAAGATATCAAAAGGCAGAAGCTGAAAAACTTGAAGTAGACAATTGTTTATATGTAAATAGCTAATTAAATGAAATAAACTAATAATATTCTATATTTATATTATCTTCAAGTATTAATTTTTAATAAATAATTAAGAAAAAGTTACAAATAATTAAAAATGTACAGTTGCTTATTGAATAAAGGTCTAAGAAAGTTGTCAAATATCAGAATTAATTAACAATATAATTAAAAAAATAAAAGTTTGTTTTTCTGAAGAAAGTGAAACTGATCTGAAAAATTCTACTAAAAAAAGAATAAATATATATGATTATAGTTAACATTCTGAAAAAATATTTTTAGCAAAATATTTTATGTCAAAAATAATTACTTATAATTAAAGAATTTATTAAAATATTTGGATGAATATTCAAGCATTCCAGCTAATTTGTAAATAATATTATGATAATTTATATTTCTATAATATGATATCATCAAAAGGCTTGCCAAATTGGAAATATAGTTTGAAAGAAATTTCAAAATATGAACAAGAAAAAGAAATAAAAAAGGATAAATAATTGATAATTAAATTCAAAAGATAAAAAATTATCAAAAATAAGAAATTATTAATATATTTAGAGAATGAAAAACAAATTGGAAAAAGTATATAAATGGGCAAAATTTGAAGTGATTAAGAAGTTAGAAGAAATAAATGAAAAATCTTAGAAAATATTTAACAAGATAAAAAATCAATTGAAGCTAGTTTTAAAAGAGTCAAGCTAAAATCTTTAAAGAAAAAAGAAAAACAAGTAAAAAAAAGAAAAAGAAAGAAGAGAAAGAAAAAAAGAATAAATAATTTAGTTAATTGATTTTGTAATTTTATAATTTTTAATAAATTTTATGAAATTTGTTAAACTTTTTAAATATTTATTAAATTTTAATACTGGATTTATAACTTTTGCTAAATTATTTGCCATAGTACAGTATATAATTTTTTTTATTAAATTTTATTATAATATACAAATTTTTTGCTACAATATATAATTTTTTGTCAAAATTTTTATTGCAATATTAATTTTTTTGATAAATTTTTTTGTCAAATTTTTGTCATAATATGTAAAAAATATTTTTTTATTACAGTATTCAAATTTTTTTTATTGTAATATTGCTAAATTTTGTATTGAATTTTTTTTGTTACAATATGTTAAAATTTTTTATTGATTTTTTGCTAATATTTTTAATGCTAAATAGTAGCAATAAAAAATAATTTGCTAATATTTTTATTATTACATTTTATCAATTTCAGCAATAATTCAGCTATCAAATAATATAATTTTAACTAATATTTCTGTTACAGGATATTCCTTTCTTTTGTTTTTTTTTGTTTTATTCTAATATTACTTCACTATTTGATTTATTTTCTACTTTTTAAAACCAAAATAAATTATCAAAGTAAAAATAGAATTTGTTAATTCATTATTTAATTACAAGTTAGATATTAATTTATTATTTATTTTTATATTTTTGAATTTGAATTTCATATTATTATTTTCACTTTTAAGATTCAATCTTTTTAATTTGAATATATATTTGATATTTTATATGAAATAATATTTCTATAAGAAAATATATTATTTGTATATCTTATTTCTTTATTTTTTTGTCTCAAAACAAATTACTATAAAGTTATATTTTTTGAGTATATAGAAATTTTTGAGTATATAGAATGCCTTAGCTTGGATATTATCTAATACTTTTTTTTTTTTTTTTTTTTTAAACTGCAACTGGTATTAGATGCGAGCTATTTATTGATAATTAAATCTTAAGCATTACATCAATCATCTCATATATATACATGTAGATTAATGATAACCTATCATAGCTTGTCCTAGGCAGACCTGCTTGAAACCCCCCATGTAGGTGAGCACACCTGACTAGAGGCCGAATGGTTGATAACGGTCATCAACGGCGATGTTGGTATAGTTAACTAATTTTATTACTAAGGAACTATACTTCTATGCTAACTTATACACTAGTGTCAAATTCTCAAGGGTTAATTTAACTACCCAGATACCCTGATACTTTTTACTTGAATCTCGGAAGGGATTTCAATCTTCTTTGTCACTACCTGCGGCATCACAGACAAGTCCTGTTCGACAGGTCCTTCATTTAAGCAAGCACTGAATTGAGATATTCTAAGTTAGAATAGTCAAATTCCAGAGTCTGCTGGTACAGTTTGGGATAGGGAATGTTCAAACAATTGCTGCAGTCCTAAAAGTGAGGTCCCAAAGTCTGCTGGTATAGTTTGGGGTTAGTGTTATGTTCAAATGATTACCGCAGTCCTAAAAGCAGAGTCCTGGGGTTTGTTTCCTGTCCAGTTCAGGGGGGTTAGGTCAGGTATAATTTGTGTAACCAGACCAGAGGCCTTTCTTCATGCAATCCTCGTGGTAGATCCTTTTCAGCCCGGCAATCAACAGGGAGGCCAGAAGTCCCATTCTCGTGCAACCTGGTTATTTTTTCTCACATGGCTCTTGTATGGTATTGAACTCTGGACCTTGTGATTGCGACCTGGGAGCACTACCACTGTGCTATAGACCCACAGGTCAATATTATCTAATACTTTAATTATCAGAATAGTATAAGTTTTGTTAGTACCTAAAAGTCTTGGTATATTACCATTTCTCCCAATTAATATTCAATTAATTTTATTGTCACTAAGTTCAAACTTAAATTTTATGACTCTTGCTATTTTTATATCAATTAAAGTTATTTAAGGTTTAGGTTAAGGTATTTGTATTACTTGATATAAGCTTTTACCTGTGATTTTATATTTATCTCATAAATTGAATGTCTTACACTAGTCGAAAAATATTTATTTGACATAATGCCACTTATATAACATTCATCAAAAAAATAAATAATTTGGTATATTAATGATATAAATAAATTGTCAATCAATTTTTACCATATAATTCAGTATATAATTCAGCATAAATAAATCATCAATCAATTTCTACTATACAATTTGGCATAAATAAATAGTCAATCAATTTCTACTATATAATTTGGCACTATCTATTATACTAATCATTTTTACTATATATTTTGTAAAATTTTTTTTAAAAAATTGTTAGATATTCGTCAAAATTTGCACTTTGCCAAATTTTAATTATATATTATATTTACAATTTAAAGAAATTACAACTAAATATTCGTATGAGTCTTGCTGATATGAGATTCTATATATAAATGGAATAAATCAGCCAAAAGTATTATAAATAGGAATTATACATTCACGTTTAACTGAGTAAAATTCAGTACTTCACAATTTAACATTCATATTATTTTCAGATCTGAAATAAAATCTATTTTCTGTTGAATTAACCAATTTGTATCATTGAATAAAGACCAATCGATGTTCATTAACATTATTTAGAAAGTTTATCATATGTGTAAAAAAGAATTAAACTTGTTCTGGATATAAATCGACACTTTTATCATAACTTACGAATCTAGCTAATACAAATGAGCCCTTAATATTTTATGAGAACATAATAGAATCGAATATTTCACTTCCAATTCAGTATCTACCATATTGATCTGCTCTATTTCAAATAATTATCAAATTTTCATTATCTTTCGTAAATGGTCTCTGAAAATCCATGGTTTTATAAGATGCCTTATAATATTCGACTAATAGATCTAATATTTCAACAATATCTCTAAATTTGGTTTTTTCAGATGCAAGTGTTCACCTGAAAAATATTCGGATTCATTGATTATTGTTTCATGAATATTATATATGTTGTTTAAAAATCTATATAACTCGTCAGCTGAAAACTGATCTAGTTCAGAAATTGAGCTGATATTAGGTTAATTATTCAAAATTTCAAGCCCCTGGTTATTAGGATAGGACATAGTTAGATTAATAATTTGACGATTATTTATCAATCTTCGCATTAATTCAGATTTCATATTTTAATGACTATTAGACAATGAACCTAGATTAAAAATTCATTAAAATTCTACTTCCGAATATTAAATTTATTTAAAAAACCTATCTAATATACCATTTATCCTCTTAAATGAAAAGTACCAAAATGTATACAATGGCTCATAATCACATGCACATTCATATAAATATAATGAAAGATGAAAATTCAGAGTAATTTTTTTTCCACATATTTTCATTCTATTAGTTTAATCATGGTAACTAAACTTTCGTGAGACTCATTTAACAAATTTCATCTTAAATTTTAGTATACTAAGATTTGACAAATTTTGACAAAATTCATTAGAATTTGGCAATCCACATCTGGAAAATGTTTCTATAAAATGATAGTTGCATATATTGTGAAAAAATTTCTCCACTGATCGACAGTAAAGTTCGAAAATCCTTTACCACTATTTACTTTTCTCAGAATTTAACTAATATCTGATGGCACTTGAAAAATTTTTATTATTGATTGTATTTCATTCAATGCATTAGTTGTCAGTATCCCTTCTTCGATTTATATTCATTTAATAATTATTTACCAATACCTAAGAAAAAACAGTGTATAGTATTAATAACTAAATGCTGAATTCAATCAAAATAAGATAGGTGAAGAAATTTGAAACATTTGACATGATTCTCACTAACAAAACATTTTTGTACTGCATTTGAGCTACAGTACCTCCATTCGATAGAATCTCATTTATGTGTTACCAAATCACTCGGTATCAACCATTCGTTTATATCCTTCATACTATCAAAATTATAATGATTATTTTTATAATTGACATTCTTTTTGTAACGATGACATGACACTAATGCTGAAATGTGTCCATACACTTTTTGTGCAGCAGGAATATCATACGAAATTAAAATTAAGGTCATCCAAATTATTTTTTCTTCTTCATTTTCAGCAATTGAATCGAACTTTACTTTTTGCCATAGTTGCATCAATTCATCAACAATTGAAGAAAAGTAATGGTTTATTTGATATAAACTTGGTGTACTAGGACATGGTAATATGCCAAGAATTAACATATTTTTGTGTTTAAATTATATTTCACATGGCAAATTTGTGATAGTCACATATATAATTCCAGTACTATATGCTTTATTATCGAGCACCAATCTCAGCCATCTATTTGCTAAAAAATAATTCAGAGTTTTCATCTTTAAAAGGTTTCCAAATATTACCATCATAGATATCATATAAAAGTTCATCAATGCTTAATCGATCTACCCAATGCTGAAGATTAGATTCAAAATTCAGATTTTGATACATTTACGACAATTGATACTGAATAGTAGAATATAGAAAAACTAAATTGAGCCAATCAATTACATTTCTGTTTAATAATCTTGATTGTGTAGACAGTGAAAAATTGCAAGTTTTTTTTCATTTTATTGTTGAATTGAAAATTCAATATAAATACACTTTATGACTGACCGCTGATTGTTTTTTTGAAAATCAAAAATATTATTCTGTCTGTACAATTTATGGCATCTTTGACATGTCACAAAACTAATGAACTGATCTGATAATCCAAGTTTATTGTTAATGATATACAAAGATCCATAAAAGAGCTCAAATTTTTTGCCACCAATTTCATAAATTTTAGTAGTACATCTGTTGCACTATTCGATAAATTAAATCAAATTCTATAGTTTATAATCCATAACAAAATCTACATAAAATGACTATCCGAAAATTTGCAGAATTCAGTAAAAATTCATATTTTGGTGTTGAATAATCTTCAAATATATCATCTATTTCATCATCATTATCAACTTCAAATTTATCATTTTCAGAACTTGTATTATTCAATCTCAGATTTTGTTGATTGTTACTTAATAACATAATTTGACTTGATAAAATATTTCTCATTCTGTACCAAAATTTGAATTCTTTATTTGTTGAATGTTCACCTTTTGTTTTTCGATATCTATGTGAAAATTCTGTTCATAGGTCAACAAGTGATCCATTGCATTTACTACAGTTAGTGTTCACAATTTGATCCGAATCTGATTGATCTGTGAATCAGATACGAATCACATTAGATCAAATTTTAAAATTTTTAATCTGATCAGATTCAGATCAAATCGAATTTTAAATTTACAAAATTATCAAATTCAAATCAGATTTGGATCAAATCTGATCAGATTCAGATCAAACCCGATATAATTCAAATCAGATATGTACTAGTCCATATAAATTGTTATATAATTATTAAATTTCATTTAAATTGAACTATCTAGAAAATTAAAATCGAATTGACATAATGTAATATGTAATTGATGTAATGAGTAGATAGCAATTATATATAATATATAATTATGACATCCATAAATATTGCTTCTTTTTTTCTTTTTTTTCTTTTTTTTCTTTTAACCTTTCATCTCTTACTCTTATTTCTCACTTTCTATTGTCATTTAATTATAAATAAATACTTATTTTTCTTTTGCATATGCCAAGTTCGGTTTTTGCTAAATATTTAAATTTAATAATAAATAACTCTAATTTTTTTTTAGCTAATAATGATTTAATATAATTATTATATCTTGTATCTCTTTATAATTTTGATCAGTGTATTCTTAAAGTCAAATTTATTGATAATGGAATAGAAGTTATGTATACTGATAGTGCTCGAAAACAATTCACATTTGCTATTTCTGCCACAGATATTAGGAGGGAAGAAATTTCAAAAAAGCTAGATACCATTCTTAAGATGAATGATAATGTAAGCACAGATAATGAAAATCTGAAAGTGAAATATGAAGAATTTTTGGATATATGTTTTTTTTTTAGTT